>PNEQ01004369.1:20108-36805 GCA_003012365.1 Medauroidea extradentata
AGGCTATCCTGTGTACCAATTTCTGCAGGAAATTACTTTTAATTTTGATAAATTGCACAGTTTGAGACCCAACTACGTGTGTTTGTGCAACAGTTACTTGTGGCAGAGGAAAACACTGCTTATTTCATGGAAACAATTCACAAAATAAATGCAAACACAACTGTCAAAAAGTGGAATTGTTATATGAGACAGACTATACTCAAAGTATGAATGTATTTCACTAATATTTACTAAACTTGAATAAGATATTGTTTCCATTATATAAGCTTTAGTAAGAAATACCTAGGGTTTGCATTTCCACATGTGAATTTTAAAGAAAAAATTGAGCGGACAAAATATGTCACACATATTCAAAAAGGTAAACAGATGAAAAAGAATAATAAAAGAACCAAAGGGTAAAAACAATAAAACAAATATTGCTTGAGTGTCGAAAATACCTAACAGCAATGGTAATCGTAAAAAATTTCAGGACAGATCACAAATATAATACAGAAAAAGCAGCTGCTGTTGGTTATTCCAGTCTCTTTTTCTTTATTGTATTTGTGATACGTCGTAAGTCCTGAAAGTCTTTAAGAAAAAAACAAATAGTTCGTAAAACAAAAGAACAAGTCAAGCAATAAAACAAAACAAAAATCACACAGAAGGGGGGGGGGAAAAAAAAAAAACAAGAAATGATGCAACTCAAGAACAAAAACACTGATGAACCAAAAAAACCAGAATGACTTGTTTTCATTCATCTAGTGGTTTAAGTTATTGAGTTTCATAATTTTTTGTCCTTTTTTACTTATTGGTTATTAATTATTATTGTTTTGTTTCACAGCTCGACTATTATATCAATGAAGTTATTTTATTTACCAGTACTACTAACCTGGTTCTTATGGTTTACCACAGAGACATGTTTGTTTTGTTATTGTTTTACCCCTTGGTTCGTTTATTATTAATTTTTGCATGACTCTTTGAATGTGTGTGCTCTATTTCCACCAGTTTCCTTTTTCAACATTACTTTTGCTAAGTTGAGCATTTAATAACTTCACTCCTAAAAATAAAACAATTCATCACGAATAATTTACAAAATCAACAGTTTTAATATAAAAAAAACATACTAAAAATGGAGCCTATCTCACTATTTTTACTATACTGAAAAATCTGCTTACTTTTATTATATCTATATGGTTATGAATTCAAATAGTGCAAATATTGCAAGCTGCAAAATACAGAGTTGCTTTTCCTGGTAAGTTTAAATGTAAATTAAAATATTCCACATAACAGAAATTACTATGAATAAGTATCGCAAAACACACACATTACAAACAACAAAACTGAATACTGTACTTAAAACATAGGTAGTAGATAGATGCGTGTTCAGCCAAACAACATTTTCAGTGAAAATTTGCAACAGCAACAAAGGGCACCCACCATATTTACCTGCATCGCTGTCACGATAATATTTACAGCTGCCATTTTCTTCTTTTAAAAACTACACTGTAAACTTAACTTTACAATGAGGTGAATACCTAGTTCCAAGCAAAGAATTTAGTTGAAATTTTATTTTCATGTCCAATTATTTTTGCTTTATCCAGTCAAAAATTAATTAAGATGAGCTGTCGAGGATAAGACACATTCAAAGGTATAGTGAGATCTTCACTAAAATCCTGTCCTAAACATTCAAATCGAGTGAACTTGAGCAATTTAATGAATACTTATTCAATTTGACCAACATCGCTACAAATTATAAGTAATCAATACCTTTAAATAAAGCACCGTATTCTCACATGTACCCCTCGCACCCATGTAAGCAGGGCACCCCTCCTGCTTTTTTTTGTGACTAATTTGGGAAAAAATTTTTTCTCAAAACAATTTTTTAAAAAAAGAAAATTCAAACTTATTGTTGTAGACTTCAGGTAGTCGCTGGCAGGCAAATTTAAGGCTAAAATTAGCCGACTGCCATGTTAAAAGTTCGTCTCAACCGTAAAGAATGTACAAAATTTATAATGTTCAAAATATTATATCACGTGATTTATTACTGCCACTTTGAATGGTAACGGACACAAAACAGTTTGATCACATGGCACTAATACGAATGCATAAACAATGAGCAACTTACCAACGAAATGTGAAACAAGTCCAAAAATCAACAAAATAACAGTCAGTAATGTAATACACAAATATTATGTCATAGGAGAGTCCAAACCAAGCACTGAAAGCGTAAACTAAGTTCATGAGGTATGAAACGTGTGATGCAACACTCAACATGCAAAGCGAACTAAAATTACCGGCACCATCCGGCCTGAGTAGACCGAAATGTTTAGTCATAATGAACTGTTGACGTTGTTACGGTATCCTGCAAACTGTTTTTCATTTGGTGCCAATCTATAATACACAACTCTGTGATGACATACTTCTACTGTGCAGTTTCCTATTTCTTCTGCTTCCTTAATTACGTTTAGCTTCTCGCTCACTTTAACGAACGCAATTGTCATTTTCCCATTTTGGTATCTCAAAGAACACTCCAATACTAGGACAATGGCGGGAAAGGCCGCTTGGCTACTTTTTTCAATTAAAACAGATAGAATTGTGCACAAGTACTCACAGGATGGTACTCGCAGATAGAAACACACACACATAGGACGAACACATTTCTCCAAGGACGCGCGGTCACGTTTCACAGACTACATCTGCTTCATCAGGTGAGTGGAGGCACACTGAAGTCTATTGTCCAGCGGTGGTTGGTAATCAGTACACCTAGTGGCCAGAGCGCAAACTAAGGTGCAGCGGGAAGTTTGAAAGGTGGGTTTGTTATCTGAGGTTAAGGCCAGGTGGCTGTCTGGATTTTGTGATGTATTGATGTGCCAGTTCCCAGCGTCTTAATTCTGCTTTGTTTTTCAACTGTGGTAGGGCCCTCACCACTCTGGTTGTATAACAGGAATCAAAGTTGGAGTTATGAAGTGCTGCATGTGCAGAAACTGGCTTCTCATGTGGATCAACCTCCGCTCCAGCTATGGCTTTTTTGGTGTCAACTCTGTGGCCATTCATCCTCTGTCAGAGTGTTGGTGGTTAGGCCGATATACTCTGCATTGCAGTGAGTGCACTGTAGCTGGTAGATGAGGTTTTCAGTTGCACAGTTGTAGCTTCCTGGTATGGGGTAGGTTTGGTTAGTCTGTCTGCTATTGAATGATGTGGAAGGTTGATGTATAGCACAGGAGCCGCAGCATGGTTTATTACAAGGGTGAGAACCCCTGGGGGTGGTTCTATCATCCAATGTGGTAATGGCTGGCAGTTTGGGGCGAACCAGTTTGTTACGGAGGTTGGGGGGACGTTTTAATACCAGCCTTGGTGGTTTAGTGAGCAAGGTTTGGGTGAGTGGTGAGGAGGCCAGGATTTTGTGCCCCCAGTTCAGTATTGTCTTGAGTTTGCGCAGACCTTCGTGGTATGGGACAACCAGGGGGATTTCAGAATTGCCAAGCTTGGTTGAGTCGTCACTAGTTGTAGTGGCTCGCTGTATTTGTTCATGTACCAGAGATTTCTGGTAACCCCTGTTTATGAAGGCCTTGGCTATTTGCTCACACTGTTTGTTAAGGTCTGTTTGGGTGGAACATATGTGTTTGGCTCTGGTAGCGAGGCTGTATGGCAGGCTATCGGTTGGTTTGGTATGGACAGCTATTTCAATTTTTCCATTGTGGAGAGACCGTTCTACATCCAAAAATATTGCATGGGATTTTGAATAGTTCCAGGTGAATTTTAATGGGCTGTGGGAGTTGAGGTTGTTGAGAAAAGTGAGAAGGCTGTCTTCGGTAGAGGTCCAGATCATGAAGATATTGTCTATGAATCACATCCAACAGTGTGGATGGATGGGCTGATGGCTCAGGAAATTGTGTTCAAGTTTGCCCATGAATAGGTTGGCACAGGAAGTGGTCATGCCCATGGCGGTACCCTTAATTTGCAGGTAATGGTTGTTCTGGAATCTGAAGTTGTTCTTATTTAAAGTGAGTCTGGCCAATTCAACTAAGAAAGCTGTGGAGGGTTTGCTGTTTGGGGGTCTCTGGTTCAAATAATGTTCTATGGCAGATAGTCCTGATGTATGGGGGATGTTGGTGTAGAGAGATGTTACATCAATGGTTACCAGGTAGGCATCATGGGATGAGATGTTCAGGTTTCTTAGGGATTCTAGAAGTGATTGGTGTCTCGGATGTACGAGGGAAGCAGCTGAACCCAAAGTTGGAGGTAAGCATCCACCAGTGCTGAGATCCTTTCTGTCGGGCTACCACATCCCGACACAAAAGGTCGTCCTGGGGGTGGCCGTTGTTCTTTGTGCATCTTGCGTAGTAAGTACAGAACAGGTGTAGTGGGGTTGTCTGGTGTGAGAAGCTGTACAGATTTGAGGAGAGCCCCTGAAGTGGTCCTTGGGTATTTAGGAAGTGTTGGATTTGATCGCAGAATTTGGCTGTTGGGTCCTCTTGCAGTTGTCTGTAAGTGGTGGAATCTTCCAGTTGTTTTTTGGCTTCCAGAATATAGTCCTCTTTGTTGAAAAACAAAGCAGAACTAAGAAGCTGGGAACCAGCACATCAATACAACAAAAAATGCAGACAGCCACCTGGCCTTAAACTCAAATAACAAACCCACCTTTCAAACTTCCCGCTGCACCTTAGTTTGCCCTCTGGCCACTAGGTGTACTAATTACCAACCACCGCTGGACAATAAACTTCAGTGTGCCTCCACTCACCTGATGAAGCAGATGTAGTCTGTGAAACGTTGTGATCGCGCGTCCGCGGAGAAATGTGTTCGTCCTATGTGTGTGTGTTTCTATCTGCGAGTACCATCCTGTGAGTACTTGTGCACAATTCTTTCTGTTTTAATTGTAACTATCAAATACTAACGTATATAGTCACTACGAAAACACATATCTGCTACGCGCCAAGAACAATGCCGCCTAAACATGTGACTAGTTATCGATCGCGCCTCCAGCATTCCCCAGTCTGCTTGGCTCTGTGTGTGTGTGTGTGCCAAGCTACCCGCCTGTTGTCAAGTCTCCGAGCATGCCAGTTACCTACCCACGTAGCACGCTGACTTCAAATACAAATTACCCATGTAAACCACGCACCGCCATTTTGGAAAAAAGTTGCACAGGGTGAATGGGCAAATATGGTAGTTTTAGTAAAATTACGTATTAAAAAACAGAGAAAAGTGAATTTTGAAAATAAATTGCTTTCTGTGTTTAGCGTTCCGCAGTGCAATATTTCTCTAAACAGCTGGATACTAACTTAAATGAAACTACAACTAAATATGCACTCCACACTTTTTAGGCAGTGCCAAACACAGGCTTATACCACAACATGAAAACAACTCTCCCATTATTTGTTAAAAATTTTTCTGTACAACATGAACTTCTGAACTTTATAACTACTGTATTACTACACAGAACTTAAAAGTTTTCTGAAACATGGTAAATATACATATATTACAAGATACAAATCTCAGGCTTGGGAGGGAAAAAAACACTTAAACAGCTACTATGTACATTGCACCAAGCCTCTTAACTAATTAACATTTCACAATACTCTGAGTCAAACAATAAAACCATTGTCTGAGGGTTTAAGAATTCCCATAATTTCAACACTGAGTTTGTCGTTGAGCATCGAAGTATTTTGAAATCACTATTATGTAATATTGGTTACACCATTTTTATAGAGGTGTCAGCTTCCAACTTATGCAGCGTCTTTTTCACTCGTAATGCTGTCAACCGGACAGCAGGGTTTGGATGCCAACATTCCTGCATTATTTTTGACAGTATTCTTAGTACCTAAAATAAAAGGCAAAAAAATACTTGAAACTACTCAAGAATTTACCTATTGTATAAATAAAAAACAACACAAACACCCTTAACACATTTCCAAAAAGGAGAACATGTGACCTCATTAATAAATCTTTTGAGATCTAACATTCAAAAGTACACAGTATATCAATATCACAAATCAGCATTTAAAACAAGACAGACCACAGATAAACATGCAAACAGAAAGAAATGTAAAAGAAGGGGAAAAAACAGCTATAACAGTTTCAGTAGATTCAAAACTAAAATATCCCATTTGCAAAACAGACACTGTTTTAATAGTAAATTTCATTTTAAAAATAAAGCACAGTTACTTCAGGGCATCACACATCTGGCAGTTACAAATCTTTATCTGAAACAATCTACCCTAACTCCCACTGCATACAGTATAACATTCCCAAAACAGGCCCTCTATAAAATGGAAACCCTTACAAACAGAAAAATTCATTGTCACTTATCATTTATTTTGCATGTAAAACAGTCTGCATAAAATGGACTCATTTATACTGCAGAAGAAATAACTGTGAAATGGAATGTAGCACATTTTAAAGGTAAATGCAGCATGTTTCACAAAAGTCTGTATTATATTACAGTGTATGGTGCTTGTTTACTTTCCATTTGAAGTCGTCAAAGGAGGCTTGGCAACAGTGTCTTAGATGCCCCAAACAACAAGAGCAGTTGACGGGGTCTGACAACGATACAATTTACTTTCTTTCAGTAAATATGAGAGAGAGAAAAATTCTTCTCGTCTCATCGGCAGGAAAAAAATTCACTTCTTTCAGTGTTGCAACATTAGATACTGTGCTACTAGTAGGAACACTTTGCTTAGTCCAGCAGAATTAGGGGCCTACATTGTTAAATTATATTACCCTACATAAGGCTCAATATCTGTTGAACCACCTGTATGTACGCCACATTCACTTTTTATTCACATCAATATGGCCCACATCGCTTTATTTTATACTGTTTTTTGCAATATCCTGAAATCTCTGAGCAAATACTTAAAAAACTTAAACCATACATACTTCCATTCCCCCTTCCGCCACATTTTTTAATTCCAGGAGCAATATAGTAACATTTTCTCAATCTCAATGAAGAAAATGGTTTATGTTCTCAAGTAAAATTGTCGCAAATTGAAATTTTGAGGTTTGCAAAATACAGAATTTAACTAAAATTTTTCTTCTGAAACACCACACATTCAGAATTTAATAATTTTTCTTTTTGGTTAAAATAATGTACAGTAAAACTCTGTTAAGATATTTTCAAGGGACTGGATGCTAAAAACATTGTATCAGGGAAAACTTCTTAGGGGGAAAAGGTTTTTAACAAAATTACAGAACCTAAGAATCAACAAAGAAAATTATAAATTACAGTCTATTCCGTAAACGAGTGCACTTAACCGGAAAGATTCCCATTATTGTACATGGTGCAATTCCTAATTTCTTCGCCATGGCCACTCTTGAAACTTTGGGTTAACTTCTACAGTGGGACCTCGTTAAGACGAGAGTTGACAATGACAGCAGAAACTGTCATAACAGAAATAGTCAGCTGTCCCCTCCCTGCCCCATGCTACGTACTAGTGACAGTGTGCTTATGCAGTGCTATATGGGGACTCCAAAAAACTAAACACCCCGTATCTCGAAAACCACTCTATAGATTTTAACATAATGTTGTATACATTCATGCCATTACTACCTCTCAACAACAAAACAATAAAATTTCAAAATATTATTGCTTTTCAAAAAACCTGAAAACTATAATTTTTTTTTTCAAAAACAAAAAATTTTTAGTATGCCATATTCTCACCAACATATAGTAATGTCAAAGTTTTATTAACACATTAAAAAAGTTTCACATTTATGTCTTAATGTATACGTTAACATTCGTAGACGAATGAAGATGCCATGTTGATTATGCATCTGCTTATGTGCATACAAGAAAAAGATTCTTTGGGTATGAACAAAAGAAAATAATTCTCATCTGAATGCTAAATTATATAACACAATCCTATGAGCATAATATGGTAGTGTTGGGCATTGACTTCTACAGTAGCATAAAATTATATACAAGTACTGCTAGGAGTCAAAGGTGACAATTTTTTTGTGTGTACATGCGTCGATATAGAGTCGACTCATCGCACAGTATCGATTACTGCTTATCGCTGTGATGCCTGCTCCGTCAGGATTATCGTTTCCGAGTTTCACGTCAAGAGCGCACCACCAGATGTACGGGATGCCGCACACAATTGATTATTTCTTGCAACTCTCGATGTTCACTTCCGAGGTAACTGTTAAAAGCGCGCCACGAGTTCTTTACGTGATGATATCTGCAGACGTACTTCAGTTTAACTGTCATAGCGTACAAAACCGTGAAAATCGTATTAAACGAATTGATTAATGTTACACACGTGCCACGTAACCCTATTTCAGCACAACTGGCAAAAAGTAAAAGGCAAACACAGGCAGGTGCCAATGAGAAGAGAACGATAAGCCTAGGCACCAGCACTACCACCTACATCACCTTCACTCCAGTCGTAAACAGTTGTGCCGTATCAAATACGACACGACTTAAATAATATACATATTAATTTTTTTTCATTTATGTTTCTTCAATTAAATAATTAATTAATCTACCATACGCACACGGTGCACAGTTTGCAAACGTTTCAAGGCATTTGTCCAAAATTGTAAGAAACGTCTTTCAATTAATAATAATAACCACTGTAAACTCCCTTAACATTACGGCACTTAATAGCATCATACAGATTTTACGCATGAAAAGTAATGTAAAAAACGCACTGGCGCCGCCAAGTAAAGTAAACAGCCAGATTATTTGAACAGCCTGTGGCGTGATAGCTCAAGTTCGAAGATATGGCTGGTATAATAAGAGGGCACTGACAGTTGTGAGAACAGCGAAACTGGATAAATACGAGTGCGAGCACATGAGTGGTTGAACGTAAACAAAATGCATGCAGTGTGTGCTTTAGGTTTTGTCATAACTACCTTTCAGCATTGTGCGGTGTGCTGCACGGGTTTTATTAAGATTTATAAATTGTTTGTGACATCTTTTTTAACAATTTATGTCAAAAAATTGATATAGGGAAACAAAGGCCGCTAGGCAACCAATTACATCTTAAAATTAGATAGAAACATGTACTCATAGAGTATCATGGAGGTAGACAGTTACACACATGAAAAGGACGACACATTTTGCACAGAAGCGCGAATCCCTACGTTTCACCACGCATGGCTTTGACGGGCGAAGAGAAGACAGTGTACTGCAATATGGCTGATGGTAATTGGTGAACTAGAGGTAGGCGGCAGATTTGAAAATGAATTGTGGTTATCGGAGGTTGAGGCCAGGTGGCTGTCTGGATTTTGTTATGTTTTGGTGGGCCAGTTCCCATCGCCTTAGTTCTGCATTATTGATGGATGGTTTTAAGGCTTTCACCACTCTGGTTGTATAGCAGGAATCAAAATCTAGAATGTGGGATGCTGCACGAGCTGCAACTGGCTTGTCTAGTGAGTCCACATTAGTACCAGCTAGGGTCTTTTTGGTGTCGGCCCTGTTGCCATTCATCCTCTGCCTGAGGGTGTTGGTAGTGAGACCTATGTACTCAGACGAGCAATGTTTACACTGTAGCTGGTAAATTAGGTTCTCTGTGGCACAGTTGTAGCTGCCCAGGATGAGGTAGGTTTGGTTAGTGAGTCTGCTATTGAATGACGCAGATGGTTGGTGTATGGCACAAGTGCCGCGACGTGGGCTATTGCACTGATGTGAACCCTTGGATATGGTCTGAACAACAATAGCAATATTATCATACTACCTGCTGACAAGGGCTCCACCACTATTGTTCTTAATAAATGCGACTACATCTCTGAGGCTGAGAAACAGCTGAAAGATCACACCACCTACCGACCTCTACCTACAGACCCCACAGACACAATCTGCAAGCAAATCAGCCACGTCCTTTCCACACAAGGAACTCTCCAGGGCCTCTCTGAAATCTGTTAAACTTCTCACTCCTGAAAACCCCACCACACCTGTGTTGTACCTACTACCCAAGATCCACAAGCAACAACGGCCACCTCCAGGACGCCCCATCGTGGCAGGATGCGGCAGCCCGATGGAACGTATCTCTGCACTTGTGGACGCCCATCTACAACCATGGGTGCAACAGCTACCATTGTACATCAAACACACAAACAACTTTCTGGAATGCCTTACAAACCTGGACACCATCCCTTCCAATTCATATCTGATCACAATTGATGTCACCTAATATACCAACATACCACACACAGCAGGATTATCAGCTATAGAACACTTCCTCAACAAAAGATCTCCGGACAGCAAACCATCCACTGCATTTCTAGTCAAACTAGCCAGACTCACATTGACCAACAACTGCTTCAGGTTTCAGAACAAAGTACAGTGGAATCTCACTATAACAACAACTGTAAATGGCAACAAAAACTGTCTTTATAGCGGATTGTTGTTATATCCAAATAATTTTACATGTATTATGGAGAGATGGTGCACTATAAAGCTGTTGTTATAGGACAGATAATGTTATAAACCATACTCTTTATAACGAGATTTCACTGTATACCTACAGGTCAGAGGAACAGCCATGGGTACTCGTATGGCCCCCTCCGATGCTAACTTATTCATGGGCAAACTGGAGGAAAACTTTCTGAACAACCAACCAACACTGCCATTCTGCTGGGTGTGCTTCATTGATGACATCTTTATGATGTGGACCTCCACAGAAGATACTCTTACCAGCTTCCTAGATGACCTGAACTCCCACAGTGTGCTCTATTTCACCTGGTCGTACTCGCAGTCTCATGCAATATTCCTGGATGTGGAACTAACCCTCCACAATGGCCTGATTCAAACCACAGTTCACATTAAACCCACTAACAGTCTGCAATACGTTCATTTCAAAAGCTATTATCCGTTCCATGCTAAAAAATCCCTACCATACAGCCTTGCCACTAGAGTCAAACTAAAATATTCCAGTGAGGAGGAACTTAATAGACAGTGTGACCATATAGCTCAGGCATTCTGTGACAGAGGATACCCAAAACAACTGGTCCACAACCAAATCCAACTAGCCATATCTGGTAAGGGGACTCCTACCAAGACCAGCAGCACTGAAATACCTCTAGTGGTACACTATCATGAAGGTCTGGACAAACTGAAAGCCATCCTCAACTCTGGTCACAAAATCTTAGCACCTTCACCTCTCACTCAGAAACTATTTTCCAAAGCTCCTAGACTGGTCTTCAAACGTCCTCCGAATTTCCAAAACAAACTTGTTCGCCCCAAACTACCATCTAGTCCAATAGTTAATACACCCACCACTACCATGGGTTCACATCCATGCAACAGCCCACGCTGCGGCACTTGTGCCATACATCACCGTCATTCAATAGTAGACTCACTGACCAAACCTACCACATTCTGGGCAGCTCCAACTGTGCCACAGAGAACCTCATTTACCTGCTACAGTGTAAACATTGCTCGTCTGAGTACATTGGTCTCACTACCAACACCCTCAGGCAGAGGATGAATGGCCACTGGGCCGACACCAAATACGTCCTAGCTGATACCAATGTGGACTTACAGTCTGTCTCATGAAAGAATTCCATTTTTTGACATTTCTCTTCTGAGAAATTTGCCTGGCTGTTCCAGTGTTTGGAGCTTTAAACCTACCTGGCTTCTTGGAAAAGCACAGTCTCCACAATCCTGTTTACAGACCTCACTTCTCAGAAGTGAACTGTCAAAATGTGGAATTCTTTCATGAGATAGACTGTACTAGACAAGCCAGTTGCAGCTTATGCAGCATCCCAATATCTAGATTATGATTCCTGCTACAACACCAGAGTGGTGAAAACCTTAACACCAACCATCAATAATGCAGAACTAAGGCGATGGGAACTGGCCCACCAATACATAACAAAATCCAAACAGCCACCTGGCCTCAACCTCCGATAACCACAATTCATTTTCAAATCTGCCGCCACCTCTAGTTCATTTCCTGGCCGCTAGGTTAACCAATTACCGTCCGCCATATTGCAGTACAGTGTTTTCTCTTCGCCCGATGAAGCCATGCGTGGAGAAATGTAGCGATCCGTGCTTCCGCGCAAAATGTGTCGTCCTCATCGTACATGTAACTGTCAAGCTCCATGATACTCTGCGAGTGCATGTTTCTATCTAATTTTAAGATATATTAGAAAATCATACAGTAAATTTTTTTTTTTAAATGTCCATTAGTTTTGAACATTATATGGGGGTTTCTAACTTCACCAAAAACCTTTTAAATGAGATTTATTAACACAGAGCTATATGGATGAGATACGTATAGGGAATTAAAACCATGAACCGTTTGGCGGGAAAAACTTTTATGCTGGCACGTCTTAAGTGAGTTTCGCTGTATGTAATTTAATTATTTTTTCATTTTTTGGAATACAAAATTAGTTTCATTTTAATGTTTCAACTTTATGTTTTGCGAGTGGCATGAAGCCTTTGTGTAGAAGTATGTACAGTAGTTTGTTTCCTGGCAAGGTTAATTGCCGCATTATTTAGTAAGGTGGTAGGGAGGAGAGGAGGTGGACACGTAACTATGAATGTTTGTACTTCTGGCCGAGTTGTTGACCGTTGAGTGGAGCGTACACGCTCAAAGGTTGATGATCACCGAGTGCAGTATCTAGGGTTAAAAATCCTCATAAAACTAAAAGGTTGACTACACTAAACATATAATGACCAACATCCACACCACGACTAAAATGGCCTCAGGCACAGCTGCCCGAGAACAAAATTAAAGCTAGCGTACCTCTTCAGAGTCCCATCGGTTAGACAACTGAGGTCGAATCTTCTTGATGCACACCACGTTCTGCATTTCATCAAACGAAGGATCACTGGGCACACAGTCAAAATATGGTAGCTGATAGTCGTCAGCTGCCGTCAACTTGTCTCCTGTCGCACAGCGTCGGCACATTTCCCAGAATACCAATCCCAGAGAATACATGTCCGCCATTTTAAACGAGTCGAACATTGCTGTTTTTAGTGAATTATCCAGGACCTCTGGTGCCATGTAACGTCTGGTCCCAACTCGAGTATTTGTTCCCAAGTCTATCTTGTTACCTTCACTGAGAATGAAAAACAAAATAAACTGAAAACACACTACTTAAGATTGTACATTGAATATAAAATGAAACAGTGAAAACAAAGAAATAAGGACAAAATGGAGACAAACTACAGTGAAAGTTCGACGTAAGTACAGGAAAATATGGTACTGAAAGAACCCCCCCCCCCCCCAAGGCACTTTTTATTTTCATTAACAAAATGTAATGTTTTATTGGATCTAAGGACAGATTAATAGTCAGTCACTTCTATCATCCATCTATCATTCATGTGACCAACAGCCAATCAGCCTCATCCAATAATCCCATCTGCACATTCATCAAAAATTTGTAAAGTTTAACTTATAACAGAAGGATGCATGGATGAAAATACTGCCTTCTATACACAGTTTCATAGAAGAAGTATTTCTATCACAGTTAATTATAAGACTGTGTATTGTTTAAATAGTTTTATTGTCACGAGCACTGGTTGTAAAATATAACTTTGCATTAATTTCTAAATGCACTCTGTTTTGAAAGTAATATCAAATTATTGTGGACAAATTTAGAAGATGAGTGGCTGGGCGACAAGATGGAAGGGACGGGCCCTACATGTAAACAAAAACTAATACAACATGTGACTGCAATGTTTCCTTTTCAGTTGCAACAAGAAAAATTTTTAATTCCGAGTGATTATGATGGGTGTTATACTCACGTAAATACAGTACTATGAATTGAACCATAGAATAATTGTAAGCACCACTGATTTTGAAGTTATTGGCTGATATAATTTTGAATAAATGGACTTAAGAAGCAAATGATGCAAAGAGTCATAATAAATTGACAATAACAAAATGCAAAACCACACACATACGTAAATGCACTAAATAATGATGATGCAGATGCTTTGTTTCTAATACTCTGTTTGAATGGCAAGATATAAATTGCAAAAAATACTCTCCTTCAAACTGCTGATAACATATCAAAATGGATTGCTAAAAGAATATGCACTACACACGAACATTTAAGATACAGTACATGATGTGATGCTATCTTTTTACTAACAACAAACAAATACAGTAAAGAGAGAGAGAGAAAAAAAAGCAAAGCCAATAATTTAAAAGCAGTTGTGTAAAATTATAACTCTATGCAATACTATTTTGCACAGCTCTTGTTTTTAAGATGACAATTAAATACTAACTGCATGCACTATAGTTAAACACCTGCAATAGACATAACTATAAAATAAAAAGACCACTGATATGCTCAAACTGAGAAGTGAAATCTTGCAAAGTGCAGTGCTCGGTGAAACTCCACTAATCTGCCAATAATCATGGTTGGAGATTGCCAGTGGCTCAGCCCCAACCAAAATACCACTTATGCAAGCCCACCTGACAAACCTGACAGCCAGACCGAAGTCTGCGATGGCACACTGGCCGTTGCGCTTGACCAGTATGTTCTTGCTTTTAATGTCACGGTGGGCAATAGCTGGCTTTCCCCGTGTGCCAAAGATCTCCATGTGCAGGTGAGCCAGCCCACTGGAAGCAGTGTAGGCCAGCAAGAGCAGCGAGGAAGAGTCCAGCACATGTGTCTTTAGATATTCGTGTAACGAGCCATACTCATGGTACTCCGTGATCAACAGCATCTGTGTCCACGAGCCTGTACCTTTGATGTCTGCCGCAATGAAGCCTGCGGAACAAGAATGGTTCTACGTAGTCAATAATTGTTACCATGATACTGCAAGTTTCAAAACGTTACAATAAATTAAAAAAATAAAATAAAAGTCCAAAAGCTACAAGCACATTACCTCAACAACGTTAGTAAAATACATACAGTAGTAATACAGTAAGCGCCGACTTACATAAGAGTATCGTTCCTACGTTCGTTATACAACTCTATTATTCAGTAAGCTTTCAGGGTTGTAATAACACCTTGTTCCATTGGTTGCAGAAATGATATGGTTCAATGGAGGAAATAAACAACTTGTAAGTAAGTAATGAAAGTCGTCTAATTCTTCTGGGTGGCCAGATGCATTATCCAAGAGAAACAACACTTTAAATGGGGTTTTCTTATTTGCACAATATTCCTTGACCTTACAAACAAAATTATATTGAAACAATCCCCAAACAGTGCAGGTGTAATCTAGGCCTTGGAGGTAGATTTCCAGATTACAGGTAGCTTATTCGGGTCAATGGTCTTAACGCCAGAGAGATATAGGATTGATTAACTTCAAGTGGTTAAAGTCTCATGTCCCTGGACACAATACTGTCAACAATAACAGTGATACAATTTTTGCAACCTTGAATCTAGGCATAATTTTTTTTCTTTTGAAATAAATGTCCGCTCTAGCATCCGGTTCCAAAACATACCAGTTTCATTGACGTTAAATACTTATTTAGGAAAATATTCACCTTCCTCTATTTCTACAAAGAATTAGGAAATTCATTAGCTGCACTAGTATCTGCACTTGCAAGAGTATATTATTAAGCATCATTAAACAAAGCTATGTTGAATTCACACTCTTTGGTACCTGAGACAGTGACACCCATGAATAAAAAGATATATTATTTATATAATAATACAGTAAAACCTTTTAATAAAGACCCCTCACAGTTCTCTAGAATAGGGTCTTTATATAGGGGTGTTCTTTATAAAGGGGTTTAATTGTACAGTAAAACCCCTATTTTAAAACCCCACGGTTCTTGAGGAAAGGGTTGTTATAGAAAGGTTTTTGTTATAAAAGGGGTTGTTATAAAGGGGTTTTACTGTATCATAAAGTGACCTAAGGTATTCTGGCACAATTGTAAATTTAAAGTTGTCTTTACAGTAACATCATTTTAAATGGCAAAACACTCAAAATTATGACTTGCTACTTAACCACATATGAATTTGATTGCTTTCCACGAGCCTAGGTAATTGTCATTTGTCAAAGACACAAACTTTAAACAAAGAAAAGCTTCTTTAATAGACATTGTTGCTTGGGTCAATATATCCATGTGTGATTGGTGTCACAATGACTCCTTAGAGTACTCTGAGAGTAGTTTTAAGAATGTATTTACCATTAACACTTTTCAAATGTTGTGTGCAAAACAAAAGGTGCATAGGCAGGCACGGGAAAACTCAAGATATTTAAACTGTATTGCAATACGTAAACAGTGAAAAGTTTTTGGTTTTTTAAAATGTAATATTTCCAAAAAACAACAACTTTATCATATTTACATAACAATGGCTGGAAAGAGGCAGCTAAGCTAACTAGTCGAACCCCGATTCTACGGACACTCACGGTTCCCCAAAATTTGTCCGTACGACCGAGTTGTCCGTACGAACCGATAGGACCAAATTTCGGCTTGAAGCAATCCCCCTCCCCTTCCACCATGGCCCGGTTGGCGGACGTGAGAGAGAATCACTGAATCAGTAATAAGTCTCTTGGGGTATAAGAACACGTATTCAAGAGATATCGGAAAGCAGGTGTTCTTACACATATCTTAGTACACCGAAATATTCCGAGCAAATTAATTACTTCATTTGTGCGTAAAAAATAAACGAGTAAATAAAACTACGAAAAACAAGAACGCATCGTCGCTATTATCTTTACGTGCAGCGGGCAATATTTGCCGTGTTTACTTATGCCACTGGCAAATAAGACGTTTAACTGTGTTTCAGGTTGATAAAGAATAATAATTTTGATAGAATGCTGCAATATAAACAAAATGATACCCGAAATGTACGTCAGTAACTTC
>PNEQ01004369.1:37805-48504 GCA_003012365.1 Medauroidea extradentata
AGTAAATAAAACTACGAAAAACAAGAACGCATCGTCGCTATTATCTTTACGTGCAGCGGGCAATATTTGCCGTGTTTACTTATGCCACTGGCAAATAAGACGTTTAACTGTGTTTCAGGTTGATAAAGAATAATAATTTTGATAGAATGCTGCAATATAAACAAAATGATACCCGAAATGTACGTCAGTAACTTCTAAAAGTAAACGATTATAAACAAGGCATGTTGGTTTCTTTTTACGTGGCAGAAGTTGTATTCACGTATTTTTTATACATTAAGTTAACGTTTGTATAGTGCGATAATATATTCTGACTTAAATTATACTTCGTTTCTTCAAAAAAGATTGCAAAGTCAGTTAAAATTAACAAAAACATGTAGTGCAACGTCTCTTACGATAAAACACATGTTTACATGTTTCTTGTGAGAAAATAAAGTATTTTAGCTTACTTCCTGTGATAAAACATAGATTAGTGAGATTATCCAATGCAATTATGAGCAAAATAATGTCCGTAAAACATGAACAAGTAAAATTAACGGTAAATGACTATAAAAATATACGGCCGCAGCGTAGCATGTAGGCCTAACATCAAAATAGTGTGTATAAACAGCTCGTAATTATATTTGGCCTATTACGAAATTATAAGTAACCAATATATTCTGACGCGCACACTTTCCACTTTGAAATTGTAAGCAAAATCCAAATTGCAGTCCGTGAAGACAAGCAAAAATCGAAAACGTACACATAGCACGTAATTCCTCAGGACGAATGGTGCCGTAGGGACTTGTTACGCGAGGGGGGAGAAGAGAAGGAAAATGGCGGAGTTACAATATTCTTTTAGCTTGTGACGCCCACCCAATGCCGTCATTGGCTGGCAGCGGCAGCGATGGGTGGAGCATGAGCTATGATGAGCAGCCAGATGTCGCCAGAGAGAGAGAAAAAGAAAGATGTAGAGCGAGCGAGAGAGAAGTGGATGCCGCTCTGAGAAACAGCTGGCGGCAAGTCAGTGACCTATCTCATGCTCTGTGACTTATGTGCGCTACTGTGTTTCTTAATGAGTTTTTTCCGTTTTCATCGTGAAACACATTATTGTATTTGAGAGTTGAGCTCTTACACCTATATGGCTTACACATATTGCGAATTATAACAACGTTTTAATAGATTTCTGCAACTGGTTTTCAATTACTAAAATTTTTATTTTTTCCATTTTATTTTTTTATTGTTTGCGGAAATCTGTACGTACGAGCGAAGTGTACGTACGAACCGGGTGCCGTACGAGCGGGGTTTTACTGTAAGTAATATAACAGGTAGAGGTACAAGTACTTACAGATGAAACTTGTAAATATATACGTATATCTCTGTGTGCGTGTGTCTGTGTGTGTGTGTGTGTGTGTGTGTGTGTGTGTGTGTGTGTGTGTGTATATATATATATATATATATATATATATATATATATACACACCACCAAAATTCACAATAAAATATAATTAAATTAATTTTGTGATAAACTAGACTGGTTTACTTTATTTCAGTTTACCATGTAATGTGAAAATAAGAGGAATAACAATATAAAGGATACACTCACCCAAGATGTTCTCATGTCTCATTAGCACTGTCTGATATATCTCTGTTTCGCGGAACCAGCTTGATTCCTCTGTCGTGAAAAACACTTTGACTGCAACTCGCTCACCCCGCCACCGGGCCAGCCATACTTCTCCATACCTGCCCTTCCCCACAGACCGCTCCATCTGTATTTGCTTTGCAATGGTGCGTTGAACCTTAGATAAAAAATGACACACACTTCACTACAGTAACTTCTAGTGACTTCTAACAACGTTTAATTGTGAGTGGAATTTTGAGGGGGGGGGGGAGGGAATCTCTCATTAATACTACATAAAGAGTATTTAATGTTGTCAACCTACTGTATGTTGAATTCTGTCCAAAATAGGAATATCATAAAGAAAATTCTTCATCACACATCTGTGTACTAAGACAATTACTTATTTTCTGTATACAGTAAAACCTCTTCATAAAGACCCCTCATGGTTATCTAGAATAGGGTCATTATATAGGGGTGGTCTTTATAAAGGGGTTTAATTGTACAGTAAAACCCCTATTTTAAAACCCCAGGGTTCTTGAGGAAAGGGTTGTTATAAAAGAGGTTGTTATAAAGAGGTTTTACTGTATATTTATAGTATGTAGGACTTACAGATACCATTCAGATTCACAGGTACAGTTTCAAAAAATAATATATATGTAATACATTGCAAAAATATGCATATCAATATCTTCAGAATACCTTTAAAAATATTATTTTTAAAATGTGCCATTATGTGTATGTACATGTACATACACAAAAATGGCAGCTACTGTATAGCAAAACTGAGAATGTGTTTTTACAAACATTTTATTATTAAAAAACTATATTTTTAAATTAGTTTAATGCAAGTTGGTTGAGATGGTACAACAGAGAAATATCAAACAACAGCACCAACAAATAAAACATTGCAAGTGTGGTATAGGATGTGTAAGCAATAAAAAAAAACTGGCCAGTAAAATGTCTGCTGAAATGGTTAATTGTGTGTGCGTAACATTAGCTACAAGCCACAGAAAGTCGACGCATTGAACAAGTCTATAATTGTAAATGTCGCAGTCAACAGTGTGGAGTATTTTAACTGGACTGATGTCTGCAGCGTTACTAGGATGCACTTATGGAGCTCCTATAGTGAGCACATAACCTTGAGAATATTCTAAATATACTGATATGCATATTTTTACTAAACATGTAGTAGTTATTTTTAATGAACATTTGAAAGCCCAGACTGACTTGTGAATAACTATGCATCTTCCCACTATGCACATAGCCAAATTTAAGAAAAACTGATACTACTCTACAAGACTGGTATAACATGTACCCGGTAACACATTTGGCTATGTACATATCATTTGCTGAATATACATTTCACTCAACACATCAACGTTCCTTTTTACTCAAGCCAGTAAAAGGTCCAGGAAAAAATTACTTCTAACCTAACACATTTTTTAATAGTAAATTGTTCATTCATATTTTCAGAATTACTTTTTTAGCTTCAGCTAAAATTTTAAATTAATGGTAAGTCTGAATATAAAGAAAAATTTGATGATAAACAGTTGGCTGCCTGTAACTCACCAGAAGGGGAAGTCCTGATCCTGAACCAGAACTCTGGTCTATCAAATCCTGAAGTGTTCCACTACTCGTCAGGTATGGGTCGTAACCATGTTCACCAGGAACGAGGCGCATTCTTCGAATCTCTTCTCGTTTCTTAAACCTTCGCACATAACACTGAACTTGAAATATGAACACAGCAGAGAGAGAGAGACAGAAATAGTGTGTGTGTATTTATACACATAGTATAACCAACTTCAGACAAGGTATTCTCACACAATAAAAAAAAGTACACTACAGTACTCATAACTTCAGTTAGAAAATACACTTCAAAAGTAAGACAATGTGAACATATACATACTTGAGGTAGAAGGCAGTGAGTACTACGATGAGGGCTAGAAGACAGATGGTCATAGATACAATAAGCGCAATGTATGGGATGGATTCATCAAATCTCATATCAGGTTGTGGGGTGGTACTTCGGTACACAATCTTTGGGTTAAGGTACTTGTTACATAGATCCTCGCTGTCACAGCACAGTATGGCACGCCCTACTTGATGTGGCACCTTCTGGCCTTTGCACTGGAAACAGCAATATCATGTGAACACAACTGAAGAAGAATTATTGATAAATGTGATTTTAAACCCAAAATGCACGTATTAGCCGCAGGTGGTAAAGAAAGCCACATAAAAGCTAATCATTACTATGTTACTGTTACGAGTAAATAAGATCTTCACAACGAGTGAGATGTACCATGCACAACTGTTATGTTTCTATATCTTATGTGAATTTCAAAATTGCTTTAAAATCAACAGAATATGCCTTATTACTTGATACAATTGCAAGTACAGTAATAAGGTACATATAGTTCAAAATCCTATATTACAATAAAATATAACTTTCTGAAAAATTCAACCATCCAGAAATCATTACATTACACATTTTTTTAAATTTTTTTTTATTTGAAAATAGACAATTTGAAACATTAGCAACTCAGCAGATTTTAATACTGCTGCAGTTAATATATTTCCACATTTCTGCAGAAAAAAAAGTAGTATCACACATGAAATATAAAAAAATTCAAGTCACAATCAAATCATTCTCTGACAAAATATGTACAGCATCTTATCAGGATAACAAAGCAATTACTGTAAATCAATAAATACCAGTACATGAAATGGTTATATGCTATACTAAAGAAAACTTAATACAATAAACCTGTGACAATGGCAAGAATTTGTTCACAACGAACCTGCATAAGACCAGACTCATTCGGTGGCAAACAGCCGTATGTCTGTTCAATCTCCCGCATGCCTGTCTCATCATTGACCACTTCCTCGACTGCACTGAAGCACATGCTCCCCGGTTGTCCCACACAGGTGCCATTTGGCTCACCACTTGGACAGTGGCCATCACAGTAACACACCACAATTTTTCCTGAAACATATGAGACACATTTCCTCACTCTTCGCTCACTCAAGCTAATAACATGAACAAAAGATGTTAAGATTATGCAGAAATGTTATTGGAGTCCCAACCTTGACATTAAATTTTGTGAGATGGTGTAACACGTGGGCTGATGCTGTCTAGGAACTTCATTGATAATGGACAGCATAATCCATATTTACTCCTTCAAATAACTTTATCCAAATGGCACTAATTTTATCAGCCTTGCGGTCAGAATAACACATTTGCACAGCTATATAAAGAATTTTAGCCAAGAACCTCGCGTGCATAATATCCACAAACAACTGTGCCACGTAACATCGAAAATATTAACTAAAACAAACTATTCATTCCCTAGGCACATAGAACTTGTACAACATTATGTACCAATATAATTGAAGAATGTAACTCCAATATAAATTATTTCTCACCGGCTATACTTGCCATCGGATTGTCTGCCTTGAAGTTTACACATGAAGTTCTTCCCAAAGTAGTCAAGTCATTTTATACAGTAAAAAAACTTGCATACTTGTTTGAAAGTACTGTAATCATTTCAGAATCATTCTGAACCTAGCAAATACCTCAATATCTCAACTTGTTAGATATTGTGGCCTAATTGAAAACAAAGTTTACACCTTTTCACCCCTTTAGTGGTAGAGTTTCACAAAATCTAAATTGCACACCTTACTCATTTGTATAAGTTGCCAATTGAAGTAAAAATTATGATAACACATTGAGTCATAGCGGAATTATAAATGTATTAAAAAACATATATCGCCCTCTTTTTAGCCCCGAGAGTTCAAATTTAGAAAAAATCCTGAAATAACTTTGAGGCCATTTACAAAATAATTATGATGAAGCAAAAATCACCTTTAACTCAATAGGTTCTATCAACATTGTTGATATATTATCTAAAACATATTCAGTGTTTTTTCACACACTAAGAGATCACATTTCGTACTTAGTTCTAGATATGTTGACAATTCACTGAAAACATTATTCATCTCTTCTCATCACATCTCCTTAGGTGTTAAGTTTTGAAAATTCATCAAATTATTCTTCAGGTATTCAACCTATGAAATTTTGGGTAAAGAGTAAGCATCAATCTGAGGCAAAGAGCATTGTGATATTTAGAATGTTCTATTGCTATGGAGGTACAATCAATAACACATACAATATACGTATTTTCACCCCTTAAAGTACAGTATTGAATTTCAAAACATCTTGAAACCCACCTACTTGCATACATATCCAATTAAAGTAAAATTCACAACAATATTTAATAACGCTTCTGTTTTATTGAAAACTGTATAATATGGGTGTGAGCATTTCAAGCGAACAAATTTTACAAGTTCAGTAAACTAAACATAAAATGTACACTTTTGAAAGACATTTTTCCATAATCAACAGTTAATATAATAAATACTAAACTTTTAAATATTCAGGAACTTTCTAGTGTTTAAATGCAATGGGAACAAACAATGATTGCTTAAGGAGATTTAAACTCCATGGATAACAAATTCCGCTAGCAATTACAAATAAAATCAGGGTATCAAACACTTCATTCAATACCTCATTTTGTCAAAAAGCCAGACATTTCTGGGTGTAATGAAATACCTTCTAGGACCCAAAAGAATACTTACATGAGAGGATGTGGTCTCATTTTGCCAGATGTCTAGTAACCCATGATACACTGCAACTGGAGGATGGTAAGTGGTTGTATGTATGGTTAAGTGATGGTATATAACTAGTACATCTAGTAGACGAGGGGTAAATTAAGGAGTGGTGGGAAGTTTGACGATGTGTGAAGATCAAGATAATAATTATGTTATGTTGGGGGCTGGTATTGACTATACGTATTTGGTGATATAGTGATATGCTAGTTCCCATCACTTCAGTTCTGCACAACTGTCTTAGGGTGAGAAGGCCTTACCAATTTGGTATTGTAACATGAGTCGAAACCTAGTTAGTGGGTGGCTGCAAGTGATTTTATTCTCAGGGTTTCTGTCACAAATGAAGCTACTGCGATAGTCCCAGAAACAAAAAATTATAGTACTGTACAGTAATTTAGAAACACAAAGTTGAATGTCTTTACCATCAAGAATGCAGTGCAAACTACGAAACTTTCACATACGCAGTATTGCGTAAACTCTTTGCTCTGTAGCTTAGGTGTAAAATATAAACTTAAAATATAAGTTTAACACAAGAAATGGGATAGGTTGAAACCCCATTTAAACATTTAAAACACAAATAACCGAAAGGTTTTTTTCTATCCTAAAAATTGTACTCTACTGTACAAGTTGAACAAAAGCTGCCTTGTGTTTTTACAATACATGGCACACTTTTTAAGGAATTAAAACATGGTTTCTTTTTTTAAACATTTCCGATTCTGTAGATACCTAACAAAAATTACCATTTCTAAAAAAAATATTTTTAGAGTGAAAACATAAGGCAACAGATTTGTCTGACATGCATGACAAATTACTCTTCCACATGACCGGCGTCGTTTTTTTTTTTATTTACAGCTTTTTTAGTGTAATAGACACAGGTGTACTGACAGTGTGATGTCTAAACACTAAAATACACCTGATTTTTGACAACTAAGGATGCAAGGCATGATTTACTGCAAATTAGTATACATCAAAATTATAGACATAATTAACTTGTGTGTTAAAAACTAGCTAAATTTTTTCTGAATTGGTATGATTACAAACTTCAACTACAGTATATATCTATCTCTCCTTGCTGTGCATATGTGTGTATTGCTTATCTGATATTTTCTGGGGGACACTCGATTGCTTTACACAGCTGGTGGTTACTGTACCATGTTATGTTGATATAGACAATGACTTGCAATTATCTTAACAGTGTAACCATCACTTTAGCTGCATTGCTGTGGTAAGCATCACTTTAGCTGCATCACTGTGGGAACGATCTCATCCTTATCTCGTTGGCAGCCAATTTGCTTCATCTCGGGAGTGCAATCACGTCATTCCCCTCACCATTTCCTTTCTCGTGCATAAGATGGCAGCCTGGACAGACTCTTGTGCACAAACTTTATCTGCCTTTGTCGAACTGGCATAAAGGATAATAAAAAATATGATTATCATTTTCTTTTTTCTCACAATCTGGTGCTCTTTTCTGTAGAAAATTTCCCTAAACACAGGATAAAATATGAAGCTGTTTACATTATTTTTTTTGTCTGGGTAATAACGCAGTAACTTAGTACTAATTAATAATGTTTCACCATTCAAACCACCACCATTATAAAAAATGGGACTATTATACTACTGTATACATAAATTTATAACTTCATATTATATAATTTATGTAACTTGTCCAATATCTTTGTACTATTTTGTACAGGAAAAAGATCATACGGATGCAATAAAACAAACAAGCAGCGTATGTGTACAGGTTGGCGCTAATGCATGGGGCAGACCTTGTTTAGTTCTGAAAATGTGTGTAATAGTAATCTGATTGTTACACTTGCTAACAGCAGTTAAATTACTGACAATATAAAACACTCATCAAAATTACTAATAACATAAATTGTTAAAAGGCTATGTTGAAACTCGACATATTTCTTCTTAATACTGTAATTCCTCTTTTTCTTACACACCTTTATCACACTATCACGCACTAGCCACATTTATTATACTCTACAATGGACACAAGAGAGAAGCAACCTATACTCAATATTACAGACATACCAACTTACCTTTATTCTAACACACACCAACCTAGAGATTTTATTGTTCCCAACAGCCACACCCACAATAAAATGGATTTAAGTAAACAACGCAAACAAAAACAACAAAAACTTCACCAATAAGTTACATTATTCTAGCCTTATACTGGTTACACATTTCAAGAGTGTGTTTTTATTCACAGCTTTAGTGAACATGTCAGCAATTTGATCCTGAGTACATACATACTTTACACTGATAAGACCCTCACTGATTTTTTCTTGAATGAAATGATGGCTAATGTCAATATGCTTCAAACGTTTGGGATTCTCTTGGTTTTTCGACACTAGTATTGCACCTTGATTGTCTTCATTCAGAATCACAGGTTCTTCTCTTAACACCCCTAAATCCTGTAGCACTCCTTGGATCCAGCACGCTTCAGCTACTGCGCAGCTAAGGGCCATGTACTCCGCCTCGGTAGATGACAAGGCAACAGTAGACTGTTCCATGGAGGTCCAGGTGATGATATTACCTTGGAGTTGGAACACAAAACCTGAGGTCGATCTTATTTCTTCCACATCTCCTCCCCAGTCTGCATCAGCATATCCACTCAGTTGAACTGCGGTTTCTTGTCGTCAGTTGACTAGCAACAAGCCCAAGGTCCCTTTTATATACCTCAAAACACGTCTCAGGGCAACCCATAGCGTTTCACTTGCACGGTTTTGATACCGATCTAGTCTTGTGCCTAGTGGGACATACAACAGGCTTCCAATAATCTGTCGACATTTTGTTTCCAGATATTACTTTTCTTCAGTGTCCTGGTAGTTTATATTAAATAGTGGGTCCATTGGTGTGTCTGCCATCCTATATTTCACAAGCAATGATTTCAAAAATTAGTCTGATTCAATTTTAGCATTCCAGATTTTAAGTCTTGTGAGATACAGATTCCTAAATACGTAGTTTGAAACGGGCCCTAGGTCTTTTATCTTAAAATTTTTCTTCAAACTTGCTTTCAGTGCCTGTATTTGGGTTCTCATTGTTGCCTACTATTAGCAGATCATCTACATAGAGCAGGACATACAACCTCTTTTTGTCTGTGATCTTGACATACAGGCAGTATTCACGCTTTGATCTTTTCAGCCCTTCTTTTTCTATGACTTCATTCAACTTTTCTTTCCAGCACTTTGGTGATTTTTTCAGTCCGTAGAAAGATTTTCTCAGTTTGTAGACTGTCTTTTCATCGCCCTCCACTCCATCTGGTTTTGCTATGAATACTTTGTCATCTGCATCACCATAAATAAATGCACTTTGAACGTCCATTTGATACACTGGCATTCCTAGGTCATTTGCTGTTGCCAACAGAATTCTGAGTGTTGCCATTTTAGCCACTGGTGCATACACTTCACTTGCATCAAAATCACTGTGGTGCTCAAAACCTTTTGCAACTGGTCTTGCTTTGTACTTTTGTACTGTACTGGTTCCCCTTTCTCATTTCATTTGATCTTAAACACCCATAATACTGCCTATGACACAGGCATCTTTTGGAGGTGTGACTTCTGACCAGGTGTCATTTTCCCTTATCAAGTTCAATTCAGCGTCAATAGCCTCTTTCCACTTTTGCCTTTCATTGCTCGCCATTGCTTCTTCGTGGGACTCATCTGCACAAAAAAAAACTTGTTTCATACTGGCTCAGATACCTTGGTTCCTTCACTTTTGTTCTATCCCTCAAATTACATGTTCTCTCCTATTCACAGTTCCTTCCACAGCTATCCTATTTTTCAAAGCCTCTGAATTCCTCGTCATCTGCAGAGTCGTTATTTAAGGGACTTTGTTCAATCGTGCTACCCCCCTCTGCAATTTCTGGTTGCATGCTTTCTGCTTCATCCCTGTATTGCACTTCAGTTTGGATAGGTTTGACGACTTCGGTTCCCAATGCTGTTACATAATCTGGCTTGAACACTACGTTTCTTGATATTTCAATTTTTCTACGGTCTGGTACATACACCCTGTAGGCTTTAGCATTTTCCTGATAACCTACAAATAGTCTTTTTGTACTCTTACGGTCCCATTTCTTTCTTTTCTCTTTAGGTATCTGCATGTAAGTCTCTGTTCCAAACACTTTAAAGTGTTTGATTTCAGGAACCGACTTGAACCACAATTCATACAGACTCTTTCCTTTAACAGAACTAGTGCATGTCCGGTTAATTGTGTATACTGCAGTATTAAGGGAAATGGTGCACGCTGAAAATCAGTCATGTGTGGGAATAAGCTGCAAACAGGCTTAAACCGTCCGCAAACGCGTACTTGTATGTTATCAGCGCGCAGTTAGATCGTATATAACGCAGGGAGCCGGATATCGGCAGTCAGATGGCCGCGAGCCTTAGTAGAGTGAGGGTGTGCTTCTCTTCGCTGTGCGCTATG
>PNEQ01004370.1:0-12920 GCA_003012365.1 Medauroidea extradentata
ACGTAGCCGTCTGTAGGGCTAAGCGTACTGCGCATGCGTAGTTATATTAGGACAAGGAAAAGTCACAGATCAGTCCTGAATAGGCAATGACCTTACCCTAAACCCTTATACAAACGTTTAGGAATACCGATAAGGCCTAGGCATGACATATGCTGCACCTAAACCCTTATACACACGTTTAGGAATACCGGCCTTAGTCTTTCAAATAGTGATAATGTACAACCTTAATGGTGTTCAATTGCGAGAAAAACATAATTTTATATTTTAATGAAATATTGTTGTTTTGTAGACGATACTTGTGAGTACATTTTACTCTTACGAAACAATTTTAGCTGTCATAGTTTTCTCATAACAAAGCATCAAATTAAAAATTTGCATGTTCTGCTGCCATGCAAATAGTGAAAACTAACTGACTTACGTACATGAAATAATTCACATTGAAATAACGTACTATGGGCTAAGTAATAAACATTTTTAAAAATCCCTCTAATCGTTCTTGTATTTTTTAAAAATTGCTGGATTTGCAACTTTTTTCCGTACTTTTGCGATTTTTTTCAAAAATTCAAAATATTACATTGCGGGTTTTTAAAAGTTTTCATTGCATACCTCATGCTATGTAAGTTCAAAGTGAATTATTTTGTTTAAGTAGATAAGTTGGTTTTCACTATTTGCATGGCAACGTAACACACAAATTTTGACTTTGACACCCCGTTATGAGAAAACAATGAGAGCTAAAATTGTTTCGTAGAGTAAAATGTACTCGCAAGTATCGTCTACAAATCTAACAATATTTCATCAAAATAAAAAATTATGATTTTATCGCACTTGGAACACCTTTAACAGTCCAAAGTGGTGAGAGACTGCCACGTGCTATGCAACACCCCGAGTGCACCGCTGTCTTCAGTTCGACTCCCATTGCGCAACTCCTTTTTGTCCATTGACCCGCAGCAGCTCTTGTTTCGCCCAATACTTCTCCAAAGGTATGAGCTGCAGCCTCACAGTAGACTCTGACATCACCATGATGTCTTCACCAGTCTCTCTTTACAAGCTTGGCACCTTCTTCTAGCACAACCAGTAGCGAATTCTTCCTAAATCTGCCAGTCCGGAGTATTTATACCCAGCCTGCTGGTCGGGAAATCACTGAATTTCAGACGTCTAAAAATAGACATTACATCATTCATACCTGCCGAGAGTCATGTAGGCAAAGGCATCATCAAGAAATTGCTGGCTACATCAGCCTCTGAAACACACATGAGGAATCCCAATGACGTCTCTTGGTAGTATTACAGCACTTCTAAGAAAACCCCTGACATCACTGTAGTCAAATGATTGGCCAGTCCACTTAGTATGATGCAATATGCTTCCAGCCAGACCAACATGCAACACTCTCCCCCCCCCTTAAGTCAGTTCATCCCAAACTTACACAACCACCTCAAGTCCATCGTAGAGGGCCAGTCTGTAAATGTGGACAACTTTAGGTCCTCTCACCCGAGAGGCTCGACAAACAATCCAAAACACCACATCATTGATCTTCTTCCTAATTCATCAGGGCCTTCCCGATTCTTCTGCAGCTTGGGGCAGTACCCCTTCTTTCTCTGAGGGTTACACAACCACACTAGTTGTCCTTGGAATGTTTCCTCTGGCACATTCCTATTTTAGTGAGTCTTTATCTGTCGGTGTTAATCCTAAAGTGTCGCCGGGCAAAGTTGTGAATGTGAACCAACTTGCGACATAATTTGCTGGTATGTACTTGGAATGCAATCTGGTCTTCCTCCGCCGGTCATCCAAACATCAGGTCGCTCGGGAGACGGAGCTCTTTTCCAAACAGCATCCTTGAATGTGTCACCTTAGTTGCTTCATGAACGGCAGAGTGGTACTCTAGCAGAAAAAGTGGTAGCTTAATAAGAGTCCCACTCCTTCTGATTATTGGATACAAAGATGTATAGGTACTGCTCAGGGTGCGATTTATGTGTTTGACCATTCCATTAGACTGTGGATGTAGCGTAGTGGTTTGGGTGTTCTTTATCCCCATTATCTTCATCACTTCTTGGAAGAGGGCCGCTTCAAAAGTCTGCCCTTGGTCCGAGTCGAGCTCCAATGGCACCCCAAATCTTGAGAGCACGTGTTCGACCAGTGCATCTGCAATTGTGCTGGTTTCTTGATTCCATTGTGCTCAGCCTTCTTTCTTCTTAACTAGCACAACAGGTGATGACCAAGGGCTGACCGACGGCTTGATAGCATCCAAGTCCTTCATTTCCTTCAAGATGCCATCCACAGTCTCTTGTGTAGCCAGAGGCAGTCATCTTGGGGGTTGCTTGATTGGCATAGCTTCTCCTGTATTAATGTGGTGTTGTGCAGCGGATGTTCTGCCAAGGTCAAGTGGCCCACACAAGAAAGTTTTCTTGTTTTTCTTCAGAAGTTCTGCAACAGCCTTTTCTTGCCTCCAGTTCAGTTTTTTTTTTTTAGGTTCTAGTCAGTAGTTCCTTGAGTGGTTCTGGCATAGGGCAATCAAGGTCCCCTGGCTTCATGACTCCCTTGTCAGTTGTAATTATTTGGGAGACTTGCTTGCACACACCTATCGTGGCCCCCTTCTCAAGTCAGATTGCCCTGTCCGACAAGTGAAACATTAGAACAGGTATATTTCCAGAGCCTGGCGAAACCAAGGTTGTTGCTACCACAACCTCAATAGGTAAGCCACTTTCTCTTCCCATATGTTCGACCAGAGCTATACGCAGGCCTCGAAGTCGGACACTTTTATCACTTTAAGTCACTTAATTATGCACGAGTCACTTTTTGTCACTTATTTACATTACTGGTTACTTTTTTTACTTTTTTCAACCTCCATAAACCTTAATGACCATTTTTTCGACATTAATTTATTCCCGTAAGCAAATTTTCCGCTAAGTACAAAACTTTTAAACAGCAAAACCTTATTTGTATTTGTTTTCATGCTCGTAAAATGCGTAATTTGTTTTCTGACGTTGTCTACGCTATATACTACCGGCCAGAACAGAGAAGCCTTACTTCAGCATCCATCTTTGCATTGTGAGCTTCCCGTACTGCCTGCTAGAATGCGTCATCCTGAGAGAACTAGGCTTTTGGCCAGCAGTTAAAAAATAGCCAAAGTGCTGCTGCAGTGTTTGCTTACTGAACATTCCTACGCTGTCGACAAATTTTTTGAAGCTCTTTGTCCTGGCCGGTACCGATAGAGCGTAGGCATTGCTTCTGTGCGCCAATCTTCATATTTTCATGGATATTATGGCGTATTTTCTCGGCGCCAAAACATTCGTCTGTTGTTGAAAATCGCTACTTTTGTGTTAACCACTTCTGATGTCCTGTTCAGAGTCTTCGTTGAAAAAAATACACAGCTGGATATTACTTAACATCATTTGTGAACGGCGTGAAACTGATGAAGTTACTAGGTGTATTTTAGCGGTTGAATTGGTCACAAGCTGTTAGCAAGCATTTGCCGAATCTGTTTGCATTTACAAGAAATCGCTAAAATGCAATATTCAGTGAACTTAAATGGCTACCACCATGGAGTTACGAAATTTTGTATTTGCTATTTCCTTATCAGGAATAGAATTGGACTGTATAAAGGAAAACACTTCTTCACGAATACGTATATTGGAAAATAGACTACTTTCACATTTTTTTTACATGTACAACATAATAAATTGTAGAAATAAATATAATTGTGCACCTGCATATAATAAAAAATTAATATTGCATCATTTTATTTTAAAATAACTTAAGTTTCGTCCATAATTTACATAAATACAGTTTGTTTTGATTTCAGATTTGTTCGAAACAAAACAGGAAATAGAAGTAAAGGTAAACATCCTGTGAACAAACCCTGTAACCGTCCTCCTGCCTCGGTTGCCAGAAACGTGCAAACACCCTCAGCCTGGTTGCAGCATGTTTGCAAACACTCTTGTAAACAGGAGTGCTAAAATGCTCTGTTCACAGGTACCGCTACCAATTCAACCGCTAAAATACGCCTACTGTTTGTTATGGTGACGTAACTTCGTTTCAACTTCAGTGTGTTGTTATGTGTGATGTTTAAGTAAGTGGTACAAGCTTGCCTCTGCGATAATTTTATTCATGTAATGGTTTTCACGTAGCGTCGTTAACGAGGAAATATGGTAAGTAGCGGTATTTATTTATTTTTACTATTTTTTGGCCGTTTGTAGTCAGTGTAGTTTCTAAATAATGTTTTTGATGAAAATGGTATACAATTACTATTACGACGATCAGATTAGCGACTTCATTTTTTCTTAATATTTGTTGCGAGGTTTTGTCTACAATTTCCGTAACTTCGCATTTGCTATGCGATGACATAACCTAAACTTTGATTTTTACATAAATGACATCTGTATATATCAGAGCTGCCAAGTATTATGGATTTTCCATAATTATTACGGATTTAACCATCGCATTACGGGATTACGGATGATCTCTCGTTTATTACGGAAACAGGACTTTGTTGCATCGTAACTATAAAAAATCGCGTTTTTGTGTGATTGCTGCGTGCATGCATTTGTAAACATCGTGTGATTGCGCGTGCGCATTATTCTCGGTAGCATTTATTTGTTTTAACATAGTTATGGTGTGGACCTTTGTCTGTTTTACGATAAAACTAGTACATTTACTTAAACTACGGCACTAGTTCGTAGTCTATGTGGCACGATAATTTTAGTACGTTAGTTTGGCTAGCTTTTATTTTTTTTTTTTTGTCCGCAAGCAGTTTCATTTATCTATATGTTTTTGTCTTGCGAATGAAGGTGGATGCATTGGTGTGAATGTTTTGGTTAAAGGAAATATGTTATTTCGTTACGTTTGTAAAGATAAAACGTGTGGTGAAAAGAAGTGGAGCGTGATAAATAAATCCACCGACTTAATTCAGCATTTTCGACCCGGCTTTCAGAAAGATTGATCATGCATAACTTCTTCGAATGTAGCCGACCGCCGCTCGTTTTGTAATGAATATGTGTGTGATTTTTCAATCGTACGTGGTGGTTTTTTGTAACACGTGAAGAAACGAGTGTAACAAATGCTGTGCGGTTATAGTTAGTTTCAAAGTAATTCAAATCAGTGTGTGATAGTGTGATACGCATGCACCCAGAAGACCTAAGTGAACCGAACTATTTGTATGAATTCATTTGTAATCTTGCTAACCTATTGTAAGTCACTTCTGCTACAGGTTAGCTGAATGTTACTAGTTTGGTAAGGGACAATTTCTGCTACTAGTAGCATTGATTATCACTAAGGGGCGTATAAATATGAATTTTCCCTTGCAAACTCGTCCATAATGTTTTCATTTATACCTGCAGTGAAATTTACCTTAGGCCTACCTCTAGTAATTGAGCATCCTTGTCATATGACCTAATAAACCTGATCTGACTTTACAACTGTCCAAAATTATGTAGGTTTTTAGTTTAACATAGTTTACTGTCAGCAATAGATTATTCTGACATTTGTGTAGAATAATGCTACCAGATTCTGAAAATATGGCTGCAAATTTTTTTTGCAGTAATGCAGTACATGGAAATATATATATTGTTTCAGTGGTTCTTCTTATGCGCATAATAAGCACATAGATATTTGGTTATTTAACGCATATTATTGTGTTGGTTAGGTTTTGTGTTTCTTAGGTTTTGGAAACAATTTTACAGTGCCTGATTTACGCGTTTTCTTTTCATTTAACTGCCATTATTGATAAGTGTGATTGGAGGTTGGCAGCTCTGATATATTATGAATTTGGGCTTGTATGAAAATATTGAGCCTTATGGCCTTTATATACAGTAATAAATACGTTATTTTTTGTCGGCAAAGTATGCATCATATATATTTTTTTGCTTCAGTGCCTTCTGGCTATAAATAATTTGATTTATTTTTTCAGGTATTGCAGTGAATGTGCTGCATACAACATGGGAAAGTATAAACTTCGTCCCGAGTGGTTTAGAAGGAAGGATGAGAATGGTTATGTGATTGGTGATTGGGGTGAAAGACAATCGGACGATGAAGTATTTTGTTTGTTGTGCCAAGTAACTATCAGTGTGTCTAGTAAAGGGTTCCAAGCGTTGCATCAACATGCAGTATGTTCCAGGCATAAAAACTTAGGTGATATAAAGTTACATCCCAACCAGCTAAAACTGACTACTAAACCTGGTTGTTCTGTTTCATCAGTTGTGGGAGAAGAGGCAATAGCTACTTCAAGCAAAACAGTTCAGATTTACAATGTTTGTGATAGTTCTACAGCAGCTGAACTGTACTGGGTTTTAAAATGTGTGGTTGCTAATTACTCTTTCGCATCGTGTGATGGCATCTGTGACTTGTTCCAGTGTATGTTCAATATTAACGGTGATGAACAGGTTGTGGAAAATTTTAGCCTCTCAAGTACCAAGGCAAGATACCTATTGACTGAAGCACTGGCACCACATTTTAAGAAAGTCCTTTTAAATGATCTGGCTGGAGCATATTATGCTGTGTGTTTTGACGAAACTACAAACAATGCGAACAGCAAAGAGTTGCAAATAGGTCTCAGATATTTCTCAGAAACCACTAAAAGAATTCAACATCACCATTTACAGACATTTGTTCTTGGTTCAGCCACCGCACAAGTACTTGTGGAAAAGCTGAACTTAGCTCTTGATGAAGCTTCATTGCCTCGTGACAAATTTCTCATGTTAGGTATGGATGGACCCAATGTTAACAAAAAAGTGGAAAAACTTGTTAATCAGGAATTGATAGGGATCAGAAATAAGAGCCTTTTAAATATTGAAACATGTAACATACATATACTGCATAATGCATTTCTTAGTGGACTGAAGAAATTCGGAGAAGATGTTTCAGATTTAACCTTTGCTGTTCATGACATTTTTTCTGGATGGCCTTCGAGGTCAGAAGATTATTTCATTATACAGACTAACTGGGTGTACCTAAACATAATTTTGTGAAACACGTCCCTTCAAGATGGTTGACGTTGAAAGCAGGCGCAAAGCGACTTAGAGCAGTTGGATGCTCTTTCTAAATATTTTTTGTCCTTCGTTCCAAAGAAAAAAAGTGATCTTGCAAAAAGTAGAGAAGATTCTTGATTTTCTAAAAAAATTCATGCATGAAAGCAGAAACAAATGTTCGTGTGTTCAAGTGCTCGATTGTTTTCTCGTTTCACGGAAGTATTCCAGAGGGAGGAGCCTATGATTCATACACTGTATGATGAACTACATACTTTGACACATCTGCTAGCAAGTAAAGTTTGCTCATCTGAAGTCATGAATAAATGTGACTTAAATGAGGACCTGCTGACATCAGAAAACTTTGTTCCGCTGGGTGAAATACAGTTCTCTGATGATGTAAATGCAGAAATTTCTAAGGTACGATATACTTGATTATGTTAAATATAGCTACAGTATTTTTAATATGGTTTTATCAAAATTGTCTTTTCCTTGCCGTGCATTTAAACTCATTTGATCAATTGTTCTGACTTTCTTTAATTGTTGGGAGGGCGCCATGTTTTCCATCAGCTGGCACCCTCTGTGGTTCTAAACTTGCCTTATGGCAGAACACCTATTATCTTTTACATTGGACTAAATAATGACATATGAAACTTATTGTAGTATGTCTAATGGTTTTTATAATAGGACCTATGTGTTAAACATTATGTATGATCTTTTATTTTTCAGTTGGATGAAAAAGAACGTCTCCAATTTCTTTTTGGCGCAAGAAGTCACTATGTTGAAGCATGTCTACATATTTTTAAAAAAATCTTCATTTAAATCAAAACCTTTGTTGGAACACTGTAGGTTTCTTCAACCAAGTGAGAGGACTTCTAAGCGCAGTTTCTCTTATATCACCTCAGTAGCAAGAGCTCTGCCAGTTGATATTGACATTGAAACACTGTTGGATGAGTGGAAACTCCTCCAGCAAGAGAATGTAAGCAATACATATGGTCGTATTGATTATTGGGCAAATATTTTTAACCTCAAGAATAACTTGGGCTTAGATAAATATCCTAATGTTTCGTGTGTAGTGAAAGCTTCCTTGTGTCTTTCTCATGGTAGTGCAGATGTGGAGCGTAGCTTTTCGGTTTCCAGACAGTTTCTGACTGATGACAAAGGATCAATGAGTGAGAGGATGCTTAATTCTGCATTGTGTGTGAAGATTGTCATGAAAAATTACAAAATGAAGCCACAGTTGGTGCCAATGACGAAAGAATTGTTATCTTTGGCCCGGTGTGCTCATTCCAGCTACCAGGCACACTTGGAGGCTCAAAAAAAGTTACGTGAAGAGGCCAGGATGAAAAATGTAGAAGAAGAAAGAATAAAAGCAGACGAAATGAAAAGAAAGGCCATGATTAGAGAAAAAGAAACACTTTCAGCTCAAGAACATAAGCTCAAGAGTTTGAGAAAAGAAGAGGAAGAGAAATGCAAAACTGCTGACAAGTTGTTTGAAGAGACGAGTGTAAGATTGAAAAAGGCTATTGATAAAAAGAACATAGAGGAAATAGGGCTAGCTCATGCTATGCTAGAGGGTCTTAGGTATGCTCGTAAGGAGGAAGCTGAAAAGAAACAGGTGGCTGACACTGTTCAATATAGTATTGAAAAGAGGAAATCAAAAATGATTTCTGATTATTTCTCCAAGAAGCCTAAAACTATATAAAATATTTTTTAATCTAGTGATTGATTATTATTATTCAGAATAATTTATTTATTTACTCAGTTTTGGTCAAAAATGTGTAACTTTTTTTTTTTTTTTTTTTAACTTTTACTGCAATTAGATTCTACCGTGATTGTAGTGGCGACTAATTGAAGATGAATGCAGTGATAAACTGGGTAAGAAAATGAAGTACTTTTTCTTGCAATTGGTTATGTTTGTTGCAATATTTATAGTTTAGATCATTTAATCTAAACAATCTAGAATAAAAGAATTCTTGGTAGTGAAAATTCACAACATATGTACGTCTGTAACTTGTTTCAACTCTGTTTGACAACTCATAATTTTGTTATTTAATTTAGTGTACTGGCATTTTGTGCTGGGAAATGTTTGTGTTGGGGTCACTTTTTTTACTTTTTTTTTTTTTTTCACAGAAATGTCACTTTTCAGTCACTTTTTACAGTTTTCTGGTTACTTATCTCTCTTTTTTGGACCTCCTCTACCACTTTGAGGCCTGTATACGCTGCACAAACTTGCCTTGACAGTGTGCGGGGATTACAATCTCACTTGACGCTGGCAACACAGTTGTCTCGCAACAGACCACTTGGCAACTGGTTGGCAAGGATAGTTCCCTTGTGTGATCATTACCCATTCTCATTTGCTTGTCTGTAGTACTCCCGACTGAGTATCTATACAGCACTCTTAACCTGTGCAATACATTGTGGCCCAGTAAACATTCATCTTCAGTGTCAGCTATGTACACATCGTGTTCAATGCACAGGTTAGCCAACTTCAATTGTACAGCAATTTCATGCTGTAAAGTTAGAATAAACAGACGTGCAATAACATGTCAATAAACTTCACAGGGACATCAAAATGGCAGCACTAGTTTTTACCGACCGAAAATAAACACCCTTTTTATTTAAGTTTTTCTCTAATTTTACAGGATGCAAATAAAGAAAGTGTAGTACCGTTGTTCATTAAATAAAACTTACTTTTAAAAGTAGGATTAACAAATGAGGTAATATCCCCATTATGCTTTGTTAATTTTGGTATACTATCTGTTGTTTTGTCAGCCATCTCCCATTTTAATTTTGGCTGCTTCTCACATTTGCTTCAGCGTTGATTTGTGGTTTATACTGGTTAACCTGTAGAAAGATTATTTAACAGCAAGAAATAATATGCCCCTCATCTTTAAGATTATCTTTAACTGTGTAATCTTCTTCATTACCGTATTTACTGGTAAAATGTCCACCCTCGCGTAATGTGCACGCCGTTGTATTTATAGCTTTAAAAAGTTTTTAAAAAACATTTTCTCAGTTTTTGCGCAAGCGTTCAATAAACCAACAAAAAATAACTAGGCATGCAGGAAAACGATGGATGCAGTCTTGAATTTTAAACCTCAGAAATATCTAATATAACCTAAGAATGTTTGTTTAAACCTGCAATATAGTTTACAATTATATTTTCTCAAATAATAAAAGAAATTATCTAATTTATAAAATAATGAGATCATCAACTGGTGGATTCTGGTAATACAATAATCAAACCTTCTGAAATTCCGCCAAGTGTCTAACCATACTTTCAAGTGAAAGAACCATAACATTATAGAATGTTCAGTACATAGTTATAGATGCTTGATACATTTTCATTACAGACAACCTATGAGTTTTGGACTTGTGCTCATTGCCACCAACCTGAGTGCTTGATACATATTCATTGTTGCTAAGCGAAAAACATACAATAACAACAACACTTTTTGTTGTATATTTGTTGCCGACCTAAAGTACTATCAATTGAGCAGATTTTGTTTATCTGCCACTAATTTTATGTTCATGAAGTGTTGGAAAACTATTGATGTGCACAATCTTTGGAGTATGTACTTTCTGTTTTGAAAGGTTGATCTGGGATAAATAATCAAAAGGTGATTGTGGAATGCAGTTAGTATTAGCATTATTCAAATAGGAATAGCTAGTGCAATCCATAAACAATTCATTATAAATGTATCATTTGTCTTTTTAGTCCTTATTAAACACACTAAATTTTGGGTGGAATTTACCCCCCTAACCCCTCCCAAAATTCCTCACATGTCAGCACCCTTGTTTTTTGTTCAAGAGGTGTTATGCCAGTAAATACGGCAGTTTAAAACCAATTTAGTTTTAGTTTTTCATTATAACTCTTGTGTAAAGGTGTAAGACTATAGCTATGTTGTTATACATGAATATTTGGATAGCATACACAAAATTGTAATTTTTTTAAACACCTAATGGCGTAGATATAGTTTCACTGCAAATATTTAACTTTGTTTGTTTTTTATACTTGCTGTATTCATTTATATGTAAAATCAGTTTAAAATTTTAGTGCATCTGGCTAAATTAATGAATAATTTTTGCTATATTAATTTTGTATGCAAGTCTTTCGTGTAGTTATAGTTTTTTTTTTTTTTGTTTGTCACACATGTATGATTTTAATTGTATAAAACGTGGTTAATTGTAAGATATGGCGAAAGCCTTAACTTCGCCACAAACAAAGCCATTAAGTAAATAAAATAAATAACTGCAATAATAAAATAAAATCTTTTACTTACCATTTGCTACTGGTAGATTACGTCATGGAGACATGTACGCAGAAGTCAAAAATATAATCATATGACTGCAGACATTATGCAAGTAAATATGGGGCGCTACATTAACTGACTCTATACTACGACTCCTCATACATGAAAAACAACAGACCAATGGCAGAACATCACGTAAATCTATACACCAACTTGACAAACCAAACAAACAATTGCAGCCACCAATATCAACTATGCACAACTACAACATTTCTATGGTACTATTTATGGTGATACTGAATATTCACTAAACTCCATCTAGCAGAATAACTGTTAGTTGTACAGCACGTGTACCATGACAATGTAGCACTGAATTTTTTTTGTTATAGCATTATTTACAGAAAAGTTTATTTCTGTCTAATTACCTATTAGTACAATCTCTTTTCATTCCTGACCTTTTATATTAAGCTTAAAAGTATAAGTTTATGCGCATTTAAGTTAAGCAAAATATTAGTGCTGTTCTCATATTGTATATTTTCATTCACGCTTTAACTTGTTTTATGAACCCAATATATTTACTTGACAATTTCATTAATAAAAACATGTCTGTCAACAATAATTTTCTCTCTACTGTTTGCAGAATGTAAACTATGGAGACATCAGTGACCGTGTGGAATTTCGCAAGAAGAAAAAATGTAAAAGTTTCAAATGGTACTTGCAGCACGTTTATTCTCAATTATTCATTCCAGATGAAAATGTTCAGGCATATGGTCGAGTGAGTATATGGAAAGAAAAATGTATATTTACCTTAACATTGTTACATCCGTTCAGTGCATTTTTGTTAAGGTTATATTGTTTTGAAGTTTTATTTCTGAAGAAAGATTTAGTCGGTATTTTTAAAACTTGTATTTAAGTTTCCTTAAATTGTAAATCATTATGGTTTTTTTTAACCAGGAGCAGTAGAAACAATTTGTCCTAGTTAAAGACTTCTTAAAATAATAATGTACACTTTTATTCACAAGTATTGTTAACCCAATGAACAGTATATTGTTCGGGCAATACTTAAAATTCAGCAAGCAAAATAAAAATATATTACTGTAGTACAGTCTACAATATTCAGTAGTGCCTTTATGACTCATACTGATATGGGTTAGGTTAATACAGCAAAGTCATTGGAGACAACTCTGAGAATCAGAAGGAAGTCATACCTTGTATGAAGGTAAAATCCAAGTATTTCTAAAAAAACTATGAAAAATTTAAATTAAAAAATCGGGATGGCCAGACTAAGGATTGAATATGAGTGTACCTGCTTACAATTCTGTGGCTTGGTGCTAAAAGGGCCAATGTCGAAAACCTTCATTTTACAGGAGAGCCAAATGAAAAATTGCTCCATATTTTGTAATTTAATATTGGCTAAAAAATTAGGCAGACAAATTTTGCAGTTGTTGTATTCCATTTTATATAGTGTGAACTATATCTACAAATTTTAAATGTTTTTTTGGTTTTATGTTTTGAAAAATAGAATTGACATTGGCCATTTTAAACTTCAAAAAAATTATTTTTAATTTGACATTGGCCCTTATATGGTTACTTATTATAGAGTTCAAGTAAGAATTCTATGACTCAAAACACCACAAATGAGCTTGATGTCCCATAAAACTCTTTTAGTTATGTGATTTACTTAGAAATCATCAATTCAACAATGAAA
>PNEQ01004370.1:13920-25765 GCA_003012365.1 Medauroidea extradentata
TCTCTCCTTTCTGTCTGTACATCCCCCTCACTCCTACCTGCCCACCCATTCTCACTCCACCCTCCCATCCTCACTACCCCTCACTTACCCTCATCACTCCTACCTAACCATCCTCCTCACTCCCACTTGCCCTCCCAACTACCCACCCGTTTGCCTGCCATCCCACCCATTTGACTGCCATCCGACCCTTCTATTCTGCTGCCCTTCCACACACCTGACTTGCGTCTACCCTTCCGCCCACCTGCCTACCTATCTACGTACCTACACCTACCTGCCTATCAGCCCAACCACCCATCTGCCTGTCCGCTCACCTACCTTCCCAGTCATCTATATACCCACCTTCTTACACTCCCACCTGTCCTCTTACCCAACCGCTTACCTACTTAGTCATCCACTTCCTTGCCTATATGCCATGAATCTAAATGATGGTGTTATAATGCCATGCATGTTAACTCTGGAAAATTTATTCAAGCAATCTTGGAAAAACACTTCTTAACGCTTTGAAAACTGAGATTGGTATCTGTGCTTAAAAGTGTACATTTTTTGCTGTAATTTATAGGATAATGAGAATTGTTGATTGGGAAGGCTATGTTGTAAAAATGAACTTTGAGACTGAAACAATGCTTCAACTGGTAACATTTTTTTGAAGCTGTTTAACCATAATCATCTTAAGTTGAAAGGGCATAATCAATTTTAATATTTTACTGCATATAATTTAAAACCGGCAAATAGGAGGTGAGTAAGAATAGTTGAGTGTTATAAGAAGAGTCTATTTAAAATTTTCTACATAATCAATTTTTGATTTTTTTTTCTTTTTTAGGTGCAAAATTCTCATATGTGTTTGGACACACTACAGCGTCATGGCAAGGATACTCAGTACAATCTTGGAATATTTAGTTGCAATGATCATGCGGTTACAACTCAGGTAAAGTCTGCCATTTCTCTCATAATTTTTATATAAATTTAAAACTCAACTTAATAGCTGTAGCACACAGCATGTCATGATTGATAATGTAAGGGATTAAATCTTTGTGGGTGTGTAAAGTCTGGTATGCTGTCTTTTATAGTATTTTTAGTAATTTTTTGCCTTGTTAGTGGTCATCAGCTGATATTCTTTACAAGCTCCTTTTTTAATACTGTTTGTATAAACCCAGTAAAGAAACTTGTGTATTTAGAACTTTAATCATGCCATGTCTATGAAGAAGACTTTCCGCTGCATGTATACCTTGTTCGTGGATAAAGTGTTCTGTCAGGAATAAGAACCAAGCAATTTATTTTATTTTGGTCTCATGTTGAATTTTGAGTACTGCAAAGTGTTTCTTACTTACGCTGCTACGTTTATATTAAATTGTCATTAATCAACACAAATTGACTGATAGTAAAAATATAACTACAGCTTAAAAGTGTACACTTTACTGAGAGTTACACACTACTTGTAGTGCTGGGTGCACAGGTGATGATATTGTGTTGGGGGTACAGATATTTTCGAACAACTCAATCCCGCCTCACTTCTCTGACATGCAACTACTGCTTGTTGGATTTTACAAGTCCTTACCATTGTTGCCGAGAGGGACAATGCACTTCCTGAGGTTTTCAGCCTTGGTGCTGCCTGCTTGTCGGGGAGCACCCCTACCTTACACAGTCCTACGGTTGTTTCCTCCAAGACTTGGAGGAGATTGTGGTGGTTCATTTATGCAGACTCACTTGGCTATAACTTAGTGTGGTTGTGGGAATACATTGGAACATTTATCTATTGTTTCTGAGGGGACTGACAAAAAATTTCAATACAAGCACTCATTCATTGGTGTGGTCTTGAAATGCAGACAAATGAGAAATGGGACCACAGAATGTGTTTCATAGATGTGGACATTCAGTACATCTAGGTTCAATACAAAGATGTCCATCTGCAGTACACTTAGCACAGGAGCTGCGCTCGGCTCAAGGTGGGATAAATTAAAATATGTATATGAGATTATTTACTCGTAGTTTTCAATGGTGAAACAGTTCCTCCTTGTCCCAATATTCCAAATACCACAGAGGATTTCTGCCTCAATATTTGGCTCTGGCAACTGGAACACAACCTCCTATATCCTTTCCCAAGTATGTTCCTGGGGGGATGAAAGCATCACCAACAGTATGGTTTGCGTAGTGCAAGTGTGCATATTCTGTCAACTGACGAGTGATCTGATCGGTGCAACTGAAACACAACATTACGAGCTGTGGACATTTTGAGCAACTTCTCTGTAGAGGGTTGCAACCACGGTGATGCTGTATTCTAACTTCCACTTACCATAGACTATTGTTTTGTGGAAGTATAGAAACAAGGTATTAGAGTCAGTAACAAGATGATATTGTGTACAGGTTTACATCCCTCTTTTATTGCTCAACTCTTATGTCTACAGGGGCTGTGGTCGTTGCATTGGCTAGAGCACTCTCCTCACAACAAGGCGATCCGGATTCATTTCCTAGCAAGGTCGATTCAGATTTTAGCCTGTGAGAATCATACCGGACAATGCCGTTGGTTTGTGGATTTTCTTAGGGATCTTCTTTTTTCCCAGTGTTTCATGCTGGGGCTACTCTGTACTGACCTTATCTCACTCCTTGTTAATGCTAAAAAGTTGGAAGCACTGATCAAAATCTCTTCAATATCTTCATTTCTACGCTCACAACAGATTCTGTTGCGAAGTTCCTACACAACCTAAGATGGTTCCAAAAGCTGGATACTACTCATTGCGAGTAAATTACACTGTTGGTCATGCAAGAACTTCAACATTTTTTGTAAGGCAAGTTAAAGACACAGGCTCTTTAGCATCCAGCCACAAATTGGTGTCCCTTCCCTACCTCAAACCTCTATAGTCTCACGAGTGCTAAAGAGTTGGTGTGAAAGTTCTTCCAGCCTTGATCCTCTTGTAATTTTAACCTGTCTCCCTGCTCTTCTAGCCTCTTAACGCAGCCAGCATAGGTGCTTATATAGTCTGGGAAAGGCATGAGGGCCCATCACAGAGTTGTATTTCTGCAGCTTTACTGCTCACTTTCTGTCATAGGGAGGGAAGCTACACCTTTCATGTCCACTGTCTTGCACATTTCTGCCCCCGTGACTACATTCATGTTTGTCAGTGTATCAACACATTGTGTAACTTAGGCCACCAAGATGATGTGGTAGTTACACATCCATTTGCGAAAGTTTATTTTATGTTGGCAGTTTTTGTACAGAGTAATGCTACTGGTTTGATTGTTGTATTTGTGTTTAGTGCATAAAAATTATTACGTTTAGGATATACACATTTGATGTTTTAATTTAAAGTGCTTCTAAACAGTGTAAGGCTTAAACTTCTGTAAAACCTTTCGATTTTGTAAATATTTATGGTGCCAATAAATCGTATCTAGTACTGTATTTACTTGTATAATGTTTGCACCAGTCTTGTACAGCAGCAAAACAACTTTGTTTCAGTGGACCAACTAAAATTAATAAGGCATGTGGGAAAACGATCAATGCAGTCATGGATTTTAGACCTGAGAAATACATCATAACCTCAAAATACATGTTTGTTGGAGACCAGCAGCCTGAATTTGTATTTAAAAACAATTTTTTCTATTCAATTAATGATTAAATTTTCTCAAATAACAATAGAAACAACCTAATTTGTAAAATAATAGCAATATCAGCAGCTGATGCTTCCTGATAATGCAGTAATCATGACTGTTAAAATACAGACATGTGTCTAACCACTTAAAAAAAACAAGTCATTACGTCATAGAACATTCAATACATACCGTATTTCACCGCATAATAGTCATACATTTTTTGCCAAATTGGATGCAAAAAATCGAAGGTACGACGCGACTATTATTCGAGGAAAATTCCCATGGTAACAATTTTTTTCAAACCAACGTTTTTAGTCACTAGCCCTATTTATATTAAAGTAACTCAATATTTTTGGCAGAACTATTGATGTATGAACTCTGAAACAACGGCTAAATTTCTCTAACTTACTAGACCTTGGAGGTTAGGTTACTTTCGTTTGACAGCCCAATTTTGTCCATAGTTAAATATGCACATTTGGTAGGAACACATTTCATGATTAGCAGTATTTACCGGTAAATAGGCAATTTTGGTTGTAAGAAAACCGTTTCATCCAGTAGTTTTCTAGGTTCCGTTTCTATTGAAGTTTTATTTTCGGCTTCTGCGCGTACCATTTATTACTGTTTCAGTATTTACAAACTCCGTTTTTATTTTGCGATGTCATTGATATACTGTGTTCAGTTTGAAAAGTCCACGCGCAAGACAAACACACAAGATGGCGAACTGTTCAACTTTCATTCCAGCAGATTATTTTGGTACTAACTATAATTGATTCTTGCGGCAACCATTTTGTTCTAATAGTGTTGTACTTGAGCGTAGGTAACATCTTTGATGCAGAAACGTAAACAGAACATTGTGGTGCGACGATTATGTGATGAAAATATTTTTACCATTTATTTCATCTTAAAAATTAGACGCGACGATTACGCGATGGCGACAATTGTGCAATGATATACGGTAGTCATATATGCTTGATATATTTCATTAGAGCCAACCTACAAGTACTGGATACATTTTCATTAGCATGAAACCAAGTTTGTGATACATTTCCATTGCAGACAATCTATAAAAGCAGTTGACAGCAGTGGTGGATTTAAGCAATTATCTTAAGGGGGGAGAGGTGGCGAGGAGTTTGCCTTAAGTAGTATATATACAAACATCACAAACAAAAACCTGAGGGTCAGGGAAAAATTTGGATTTGTAGGTGGAAAATTGTGCTATCCCAGGAGTTTTCAAGCCAAAAAATTGAATATACTGCTTCCAAAAAATTGTAATATTTTTTACGATAATTTATGCTTTTAAAGGGAAAATCGTGCTGACTCAAAGTTGTGATCACCACTCCAATTAACAAGAGTAATAGCCATCAATTATAAGCAATTATCATATATTACAGATATAATTTTAAACGTGTCATGCGACGATTCATTCTTCTCATCTAGTCAGGATACTGATATTCTCTATGTACAGAATTTTATATAGGAAAATCAGAAATGTATATACTTTGTCTTTGTGGAAACTGCAGGTGCAAGTGTCGGGGCCTTCTCGTCCCTACTAACGGTCATATAACCACCCGCCCACCCCTCCTTAGCTGCCAGACGATAGAGGAGAAAAGCCAGTCTGTTGTGTTTAAGATACAAATGTTGAATAGTTACAATAATTACAATATGAGGAATTTTAGGAATTAAGAAAAACATGTAGGGTATTTGTCAAAGTGCAGCTGAATTTAAATTAAATAATTATGTAATAAATACGGTAGTGGCAGGAAGTTACTGTCCGCGAGGGGCGGGGGCCATCTTTCAGAAGCTGTCTCCTGATTGGCCCAGTTGAACCAAAGCCTGCAGGGCAATCGACAGGGACGTTGGCACCAAACAAGAGTATGGCTAGGTTGTTGACAGATTTAGGGACAGCAGACAAGATGTTTTCTAGTCGCGGAAGACGGTGTTAGGACATAAGTAACAGCGGGCCAGGATGCCGCAGCAGGGCGTCACTTCAGGCACCGGACGCCTTTAGAGAGACAGTGTTTATCCAAGTGATAGACGGGCTGGGGTAATACCGCAGGGCGTTTTTAATTTATGCGTCGGGACGCCTACGAGTTGCGGTATTTGAACCGGTTATTTAGATATTTTGTTAAACGTCACAAGTTAGGGCGGCAGGCAGCTGACGATACCGTTGTAACCTTCGACAAAATTTATCTACGTATTGCTGAAACTAGCAGACGTGTAATAATCAAGTGCATAATCGACAGGCCTTCCATAATAATGATCATGCCACGGGAGGACAGTGAGAGCTTGCTATCTGGTTTAAACTGAACTTGCCAACTTCTTGTTACTCCACACACACTTTACACCACAGAACTTAGGACGTCGAAAGTCAGATATATTTTTAAGAATCTGCTTTGACGAATCTTTTTTTTTTTTTACTGTGTTAGCTTTTGAAAAATGTACTCTAATTTTTATGAATACCAAACTAAGTTGCACAAAACAATTTAGAATCTAGAAACTAGAAATGTTTATTTAATATTTCAGATACACTGCATTCTGGGATGCAGTTCTTAAAAACCACGTTGGAAATTAAAATCTACCAGACTTCACAAAAGATAGGCATGACCTGGTAAATTTGGCAGTAAATTAGGTTCTGTTGGTCAACGGATTTTCTCGGGGATATTCCGGTTACCCCACCCCTTCATTCTAGTGCTGCGGCATACTCATATGTCACCCATCACAAGCACAAAATACCTAGCTGTTTAGTGGTGATCAAAATCTCTACACTCATTCAAAAGCTTCATGTCACAGGAATGTACACCCAACGAAAACCAAGACTTATTGAAACTAAACCATTTATACTGAAATTAGATATCATGAGCGAATGGCTATTCGCTCAAATTCATACCATAATTGTATTTTTAAAAAAATTCTGAAACTTTGCTTTAAATTTCTTTAAATACAAAAAGGTGTTTTTTTTTTTATAACTGTAAGTATACATCCCGTGACATTGATTTAATTTCAGTGTTAAATATTAACTACAGTTATTCATTAATGTTCGCTGAGATAAAGTCAAAATTTTGACTTTGAAATGCAGTTATGGGTAAACTATGCACGCTAAAATATTGTTCTTGAGGCGATAATTTAGTCACTAGTAACATAATACTATAATACTAGCTGATATACTAATGCTATTTTGTATTTACATATATTTACTTGTGTAAATAAAATATTTCTTCTGTACATATTTTTTATAATTTACTACACTACAGATGGTCTCACGCTTTGATTGCAGTACAGGGTTATATGGACATTCGCTCTCTCTTTTCAACACACGGTAACCGCTGTAAGCACTGTCTTTATTTTGGCACGCACTGTTGCCAAAAGTCCTAAAATTTTCCCGTTGTAACTGCAATCTTAAAATGTTTGCATATTGTACAGCATCGAAACCTGCATGGGGTGATATAGTTGATTCATCATTTAGACTATTTTAGGGGGTTGAAAAAAAAATATTTTGAACTTGGTACTGTTTTCATGCATCCCTCTGTAGCACCTGGCTGTCGGTGCTCATAAAATAACTTAGTATTTAACTAATATTTGAATAAAAGAATAAAGTTTTAGTATGCAAGTTTAATATCTCTAAAGCAAAAGCAATTACAAGCGGTGAATGTGATCTACTTATGTTCAATGGGAGAAGCTGAATTCCCTATCACTATTAATAAACTCAATAAGAACAGATTTTTTAACTAATCATGTAGAGTAGCGAGTTGGATAGCAGGACACACAGGAGTTCCTTCTCATGCAGCTCAACGTATGAAGTCTCGTAGGTCTCCCTGCTGAATGATGGCGTCTTCAATATGGCTGCCTCCATATATACTGAGTTGGGTGTGGTGCTTGGAATAACTGCATATCTCTCTCCACTCTCTGGGCGTTGGCAATAGTTTACAAGCGGACATACTCCTCTACACCCGTCGCCTCGACTTGGCCGCACGATTCAGTGTTCTTGGTACTGGACTAATATAACTGGTTTTTACTGACTTGGTCACGAGGCAGTACATGTTGAAACAAACAGGATATGACCACATGGAAATACTGGTCATGTGAGGGCTAGTCACGTGGCCAGAGTCTGACAAACAACTCTATAATAAACTTGTACCGGATGTGTAACTACCGGTCAGCCTTGATAACACGTATGTGAGGCGAACTGCTTTCTGATGCACTGTCTGAACTGTGTTCTGGGCACTACACCTCAATATATCACATCATAACTTATGAATCAAAAGCAAAATCATATCCAGGTTTGTATGGTGTGTGATTTCATATATCTGGATGCCAACAAATAAATCTGAAGGCAAAATTATTTTTCGTAAGTTGTAAAGAAATTTTTTTCTAACGTTATGCGCTCTTTCTAACAAACTGAAACATCAAAAAGTTGGTCAGTGAGAAACTTTGTTGCTATTCAAGTTAGATGGTGGATGAAAGCGAGGAAGTTGTTTGTAATGAGCTAAATCTATTCTTAAAATCAACCCCACCTCAATAGCTTTAGATGTTATCTTGTTTACAGCTGTGAAAAGTGTGGCATATTATTGTCATGCGCTCGCCACAGAAACTCAACAGTTTAGTGTCCCTGGAAGTGTTGGCTAAAAAGAAAAACATCCCATTATCTTTGCTGACTATGTGGTTATATCTGGATAGGTAAATAAATAAGATACAGGCTACCTTTAGTCAGCAGTTTTTTTCGACCAATGTCCTGAACTGGTTAATTAACAAAACTATTGTGTCTCGCGGCTGAGAGATTCGTTGAGTATGGTGACTGATTAGAAACAAAATTTAATTTGTGTACTCTTTTGTTAACATTTATTTGTATGGCCAGCAAAACAATAAAAAGTGGTAATATAGGTAGGCTACGAGAAAGGGAGCGAATTTTTATTAATCTTATTCCAGTATTTTTCTGGTGCAGTAGTTGTAAAACACTCGCCTCGCATTCGGGAGGACCTGGGTTCAACCATCCTGATTTCGGTTTTCAGGGTTTTCCGAAATCACTCCAGGCGAATGCGAGATGGTTCCTCAAGGACGCGGTCTACAGCAATTTTAATCATAATTTTTTTATTTGTACCAGTTTTTTTCCTTGTTTTAGACATAAAATGTGACTAAATTTTGCTATTATAAAATTTTTTTATCTTACATAGTTTTTGCGTAATGGCTCGTTAAAGCCAAAAATTTGCATATTTTCGATTTAAGGATGACACTTAAACCAACTCACTTACCAATCTGAAAAAATTCACAGTGAATAACACTGTTGTAGGTTACAAATTCAGCAATGATAATCCACAAAATAAAATATTTTTGTTTAAAAAAAAAATAGTGAATTTTTCAAAATTTTATTTTAAATTTCAGCATTTTTAAATAAATACAAGAAGTTTTTATTCTTTGTTTTTATGTACGTGACATTGTAGATTATGACGTCTTTATCCACTGTGAATTTTTTCAGTTTGGTATGTCACTTGGTTTTAGTGTAGTCCATAAAATGGAAACATGCAGATGTTGACTTTAACAAGCCATTACACGAAAACTGTGCAAGCTAAAAAATTTCATAAGAACCAAATTTATTAATTTAGTGTCTAAAATAAGAAAACAAATTTGGTACAAAAAAAATTAAAACATGGTGATGAAAATTGCTGTATACTGCACCTTTAACAAAAACCATGGGCGACTCATTCTGACTTTCCTCCCTTGTATCTCTACCAAGGCCTTGTGCTGTTTGAGGACATGAAAAAACATCCAAATAATTTAATAACAACCTCCTCTCTCACTTTAAATGTATTCTTAGCAGACAATAAAAATGACAAAAAAAAAAAGACATATTTTTCAGTTCCCATAACACATTGGTTTTGAATAATCAATTTCATAATCATCAATTACTCCAACCACGTTTTTGTCTTCAGACTATGATACTAAATTGGAAGAAATCTTTTGTTTTGTCAGCAGTAGCTATAATGATTAAAATATATGTGATAATTATTTCTTAAAAGAAGTGCCAGTTACATTTCATGTAGTAAATTAATATCACTGGAGTATGTGAATTGTTTCTTATTTTAAAGTAATAGGAAATGTCATTAATTACATATTTTGAATCGAGATGCTATACAAATTATAATATTAATTAGAATAATGAAGAATATAATATTTTAAAGCTCAAAATTCTGAAGTACTGCACCTCCTGAACTTTGTAACGCGGCTGCAATCTGGCAACAGCGTACGCCATAAGCTCTGTACTGCAATCTAAGGTTGGGATGCTCTATAAATAAACACACAACAGGTACTTAGGGGGGCTGTCGCCCCCTCCGCCACCCTTAAATCCGCCACTGGTTGACACCCAAGTATAAGAAGTATTTTGAATGCATTGTCATTGTTATCAACCCTCAATGCTATCGATTGTAGCACATTTTGATTATCTGCCACAGTTTTATGTTTACAAAGTGTTGAATAAGATTGATGTGTGTAATCTTTGGAGAATGTGCTTTCTGTTTTGAACAGTCCATCAGGAATAAATAAATTAATGAATAGCGGTTGTGGTATGTGGTTGGTATTAGAATTATGGAAATAGGAACAGCTTGTGACATCCAAAAATTATTCATTATAAATGTGTCATTTGCCACAAAAAATGTGCGGGGGAGGGGGGAATTTTTTTATGAATGCTGTGCATAATGTCAGCACCGCGGTTTTTTGGTCAAAAGTGTAGTCAAATTACTGCTGAACTTATGCTAGCAAATACAGCAATTTCAATCAGGAATTGAGTTTTAGTTTGTAGTTAAAAAGCTGTAATATAAAAAGATGTAAAAAAAATATGTTTTATTTAAATATTTTCTACCATTTCATTTATAGTTTTTTTCCTTGACTGCTACTGGTGAATTACGTCATGAAGATATGTGTGCAGAAGTCCTTAACTATGGTATTGGCAAAGTTCCGTTACATGTTGTCATGTATCAGTGCCATGGTAGAAAAGGAAACCAAATGTGGGAACTCTTGAAGGTAAGTTTTATTATCTTATTAATGAGATTAAAATTATTTATGATGTTATACTTCCTTTATTACAGTACTTTCACTACCAGACAGAGAAGGTGAATTAAACATCCTAAATCAGGCAAAGAAACATTACCAAGTTTATTAATGCAGGAAAGTCCATACAGTTAATAGTTGGTGATAAATCAATAATGTATCTTACAATATGGGAATCTACACTATTGGATCATCACTCTTCATATAAATTCAATAGATAGTGCAGTGTCATTCAAAATTTAGGTCGACAGTAAATTGATGATCCATTATATATTATGTACTGCGGATTATGGGAACTGAAGTAGACATCACACCAACTAGTTTCACACTCATACTCTAATTAGTGTGAAGAGTCTAGTGACCTTGCAGCCTATGTTAGTGTTTGTGTCTTATGTTATTTGTTGAATCACTTCTGTAATACAGTGAATTCCTTATTAACTGTGTCAGTTTGTTGCAGGGAATTCATCTATGTGCATATTTTATTTTATAAACCTGAATTATGGAATTTACATTTTTTTTTAATGTTGATGGAACAATGTTGGTTCCGAAAATTGTAATAAAGCAGAGTACCTATTACACATGTCAAAGCAAACGAGTATCACCAACTTTATGAACAGGATTCTATGCTAAATGTAGTATAATACACAACAGTGAGTTTAAAGTAGAACTTTCAGCAAGGCAACTCAGGATGTAAGGAAAGTCCCTGTGCCTTTTGTAGTTCGCAAGTACGTAATCACATTTGTAAATGTTCGCTGTATTCTCTGCCAAGGAAACATCTGTTAGATATTTATTTACATACCTGCCAACTTTTACAGATCGTCCGTAAAATTTACAGAAAACACGTATACATTTTACAGTTTTATGGAGGACAACAAAATTTTATGGATTTCAGGACTTTCTACAATTACAGTAAAACCTCTATTTAACAAAACTCAAGGGACCAAAAAATGACATGTTTGTTGTAAGGGGGTTTGTTAAATAGAGGTTTTATTCAACTGATTTCTACTCGACATAGAATTTCATGTGAACTACAAAACTTTGGTCGACAACTCACAGTATATCCTGGGAATTATAGAAGCAACCAAAAAAAAAGATAATATTGCTGAGATTGCTATTTATTTTAAAGATTATGAACAACTGAAAATGTCTTGCACATGGAACTTCACATTAGGTTGCCATGTTTCTAGAATATCAGAGTTACACCAAGCTCTTCACCAGATAA
>PNEQ01004372.1:0-11485 GCA_003012365.1 Medauroidea extradentata
ACTTAGGCCCTAGTATAATATTAATGGTTTCCATGAAACGCAGTGCAATTTCTCAATACATGTAAACCAAAAGTTCTATGCCTTTGTGTTAATATTATGACTATTAGTAGGAAAAGAAAGTATAGCGATTTAGAGGGGGAGGGGATGGAGACCATTATATTGAGAGCACTGAGCTCAAAACATTGACCGGCCGCCACTGTATGGGTGAAAGTATTGGGTATTATTTAAAATTTTATTTCTGTATTTATTGTATGAAGGCTTTGAAACATTATTTTACAGCATGAGTTTTTTAAATATTTTATTTTATGTACTTTATTTTCGTTATTGGTATGTGTACCACAAATAAGAGTGTGAATATTAGCATAAATTAAAATTATGTTTTTTGGTCACAATGAAATATGTTCTTTAGCAGAAAAATTAATTTTCTCCCTTCAGTGAGGTAACGTAAGGTGTACCAGTGTTCTTTCTGTGTAAAACTGTACAATAGATACTGGTCTGTATTTTAATTTAAAAGTCGCTCTTCATACGTTCGGTCTTGCATATAATTTTAAGTCAAAGTTTTATGCTTAGTTAGTAGTCATTATTATGAACATCACTGTACGTACTTATAGAATCGTAAGTAGTTTGTATCAGTGGAGCTGTAAAACTTGTGAGAAAAGAAATGTTAACGCTGTATGAATTATTGAACTAAAATAATTATTTAATTCCTTTCTAGATTACTTCCCCCCCCCCTCCCTTTTTACCTTTCTCCCACACCACTCATCTTTGCTATCTGATGTTTGTATTCACCCTACCTCCTCCCCATTGTTCTCTCCCTCTCCCACTTTCTTGCTTCCCGTCTTCTTTCTCCCCCTTCCTCTTCCCCTACTTCACTCTCCCTCTGCTTTCCTCATTCTCTTCCCTCCCTCATTCTCTGCTCTCTTTCTCCCTCCTCCTATCTTCTGTATGTATATGTAGTTTGTGAATTCCTTAATGTTTGTATTTGTTGTGCAATACACAATGTAATTCACTGATGTTTTGTTCAGCTGTTTTTATTAACTTTAAATTACATTATTTATAAAATGCAAATGAAAAATTTTTGTTTATATATTTTCTAATATAGCTGCCAGTCCAGTCCAGGAAAACAAAGAAAAATATGCTGCAGAAGAGAAGAAATTAGGAAATGCACTGGAAGACTTCATTAACAATGAGAGAATGCAGCAGGTGGAGGTAGAGCCTCTTGTGACGAATCATGTAGCACCTGTGGAAGATGGGAAAGAACTCAAGTCTCCAAAGAAGCAGGAAATACTACCAAGTATTACTGAAACACTGCAACGACTAGAGTCTACAACACCAAAAGTTATATGCACTACTACAGTTCATACTCAAGGTACACTTGTCTATTTAGTCACCACTTTTAGCATAATAGTGGTTCAAGATAAAATGATAATTTTAGAATTACTGTATTCACCCATGTACCACCTGCCCCATGTAAGACCCGCATCTCATATTGTCAACATACTCTCTTGAATTTTTTTTCCCACTATTTTGTTTGAATTTAATTTACTTTTGCATAAAAAACGTAACGAAATTATAACCCAGAAGTATAGACCTATACTACATATTGTCAACATGCTCTCTTGAAAAAATCATTTTTCACTTTTTTGTTTGAATTTAATGTACTTTTGTGTAAAAACATAATGAATTTATACCCCAGAAATATAAATACTGCGTAGCACCATGCACAGCATGTTGGAACAAAGATGGAAATGGCTGGCTGCACGGAACACGGGCGAATGATCCATGGCAATGTATACTGCACTCTGTTAGCTACAAGTTGTAACTGAAGAGCACGCTCAGCCGCACTGTACTGTGGCACATTCTGACGGAGCCACGAAGCACATCTCGGCCTCCACGCTGCTTTTGCGTGCGTACCTGGTTGTTAATTGGGCCAGACAAGTCAAATAATTCGTCGTCAGTCATAATTGTTGTAACATGCAGACGTTTTTAGAATAAAACAATACACTAAATGTATAAATACAACTCGTCTGCATTGAAAAAATGTTTCAAATGTCCGCACTTTAATTTAGAAAGAATTTTATTTAAATGTGCTTATAAAAAACTGTAACATTGTGACAGTAAAAAAAAACTTTCAATTTTTTACCAACAGTGAATGATTGCTATATTTACATCTAATAAACTACAATCTGATGTTATTAATACATATATATTTATATTTCCTTTGTAATAAATGCTTCCAGCAGTCTGTAATGTATGATAAATCCCATTTTTCCTGGCCTCATTTTTCGTCTAAAACCTTGATTTACGTGTATGACCCGCACTCCAGCTTTTCAATTTGGTTTTTTGGAAAAAATGTGCGGGTGGTTCATGAGCAAATACTGTATTTGCTCAATTTATATTTTCAGTTGCGTTGTATCTTTCACTGCATGTAAATATAAACATTGACACACAATTTTAGTTGCGTAGGGCTGTAGAGTGTAAACATAACATTTCACTGTATATAAACCTGTTATCTAGTATTACAGTACCTATACTTACTTGAATATGCAAATGATAAATAACAGATATCATTAAAAAAGGTACAAGTTAACTAGACCTTCATAACCTTTTGTATTAGGTTAAACGTCTGTGGTACTCAACAGTAAAGTCTTACAACTCCATGGAAAATCCTTATTGAATAGTAAAATCTTGCTACACCTACAATGAAAAAGAAGTTATCATTACAGCATTAGCTATGCAGAAGCACTCGTAACTTGTTTGCCTTCAAATTGCTATTCATATGTTTCTGTAACCATTGTTAATGTGATGAATTTCTCAGGCAATCGTCTGTTTTTTTTTTTTTTTTTTTCTCCAGAGTTTGGTAATGTGCTCAGTTTATTGTGGACCGTCTATACAAGCATATACAGTACTTTTATTCCTTGATATCTATTATCGTAACATCACATTTAGAGCGAAATCTTCACATTTCACAGCATTTGTTTTGCTTTTATATATGCTATTAACAAAGCACACACCCATAGCCAGCAAACAAGTTCTGAAAGATAAAGCACTGAAGATGGAAATTTGTTCCCAAAGTGCCATAATTGTCTTGTAAACGGAGATTCTTCTCTTGCCTGTATTCTGATGTAGTATTCGTCCTCAGACTGTAGTCTATATTTTTTCTGTTTTTTCTTAATCTTCATTTTTTTTGTGTAACTGCTACATTGTTTTTGTGTTAGTATTTTAGCAGACTGAAAGTTGGGTTGTTATCCTTTACCTCTTCACTTAGTCCCCCCCCCCCTCCCACTATGTTACAGAGTGTGATAAGCAAGGATTTTTAAGTTTTGACATAACTAATGCTACAGTTTTTTTGTTCACATTTATATTACACACACTTTCATAGCTACTGGCTCTATGCCTGAATTGTTTGGTTGTCCTGTGTCCACTGCATCGCAACATGGCTGCATTCATTTTCATCGGAGTAAAGTAACAGCTGTCAATCAACATACTCAAAAGATTTTTTTTTTAAATAATGAATTGAGAATAAAATTAATTGACATGGGGATTGTTGAGATTTGCGAGTCATAGCTTTTCTTTGACCTTGTACAGTTGTGCATAAGTTAATCTTGTTACCATACAGGGCTTCCATGTCTCAAATACAATGTTGTACATAAATCATGTGTCACAAGAAAATTTATTTCACTCAACTAATTTTAATTGCTCTGTCATCAGTCTGTTAATGAAAAATGATCATAGGAAAATTTTACTGAATTATGAATTGTATAATTTTTTTAATAATTGTAACACTTTTTAATACAGGTAGTCATAACTGCATGACAGTGTTGTTTTATCATGTAATATTCAGCTAGTATGTTAACATTTTCATTATCACTCATTCCACCTTACTGTGTATGCATCAGCCTGCCTGCATTATCGGCGATAATTGGTTCCATGTAAATCACTTTTGTACAAAACCAAGTAAGGAAAAAAAATGGTTGTCCTGTGCTATTTTTGCATTAAAGGTGTTTCTCACCATAAAATATTATTATATTTATGTAATTACAGATAGGTAGTTAATGTGGATGGGAAAAAACTAATAGGGTTTAAATGATGTTAGACTTGCAAGTAACATGTGCACTGCACACCACGCCTCTGATATACAGTAGAACCCTGTTATAACGTTTCTGAAGGGACTAAAAAATTTGTACTTCATAAGAGGGGAATCTCTTGTTATAAAACAGTTTAAGGGCCCAAACACAAGAAGCCTTATAACCAGAAAAATGTTATGCAAGGGTTCATTATAACAGGGTTCTATGTACTGTAATAGCTGTTACCGGGCAGTGACATTTTGATTTCCCTCTCTGTCAAGGACAAGCAACTGTGCACTGCTTCTCTCTTGGGCTTGGTAAACACCAGACATTTACTGTGCGGCTACAGGAAAGGGCGACCCTATTTGCTATATATCACTAGTGCAGTGATGCCACCAAGTTAGTTTTAATAATCCTGTAATTAGCATTAAAAAATTCTCTAATGTTTCCGACTTATGCTTATGTACTTTTCCGAAGTATTTTTAGACAATTTTTGCTGTAAAATTTTGATAGTGAAATCAATATGTATAGTAAATTGTTATTATAATGTGAAAAACTGAGATGTTATGGTGTAAACCATCTACTGTTAATGTCTTTACAGACTGTACTATTTTCTAACCCGTTTTTATATTTGTAAAAATTTGTAGAACAAGTTTAGAGAAACTGTGAACGAAGTTTGCTTGCATCATGGCACTGCAAGTAAACATGTTTTAGACCAAATTTTTGGCCCAAAATATGGGTTTTGGCCATTATAAGGTATTTTAAAAAAAGTTTCCTTTAAGATTTATTTTGGTGTAAAATAATTCGTAAACATTTCCTGTATTTACTTGTCTATACCATGACATTTTCTACAAAGAAAGGTAAAGATTTCTAGGTGCACAGTAAACATAAAAAAAGATTAAGGAATCTCGTTAACCCATTCATGTGCATCAGTAATTATTGTGTCGTGTAGATAAAGACAGGGGTTGGAAATATCCGCAAATGTCTAGCATTATTCGTCTGTCTGTTTTAACCATTAAATGTCCGTTTTTAAAACGGCAGGCTTGCACAAGTGTAATGAGAAGTTTATCATGATCCTACATCAACAGCTCTGTAATACCATACTCAAGTTTTTGCTTACATATTATTATGTCAATATAATGTATAAAATAACACTGTAACTAAGTACAGCTGCTACTACAGGCTTTAATACTTTTAACACAAGAGTGTGGGAAATTAATCACTGCTGTTTAGTTCCTCGTAAATAACTGGCAAAGCACTATTAACATTTAGCTCAGAATATCTCTGTTTTATTTAAAAGCACTTTTCACATTTAGCTTTAAATAAATTCCTACATAGTAACATTAAAGAATAACTCTGCCACTTATGGCAATGCAGAGATGATTTTACTATTGTTATTATTATTATTATTATTATTATTATTATTATTATTATTATTATTATTATTATTATTATTATTATTACTGCTATTATTATTATTATTGTCAATGATGAGTAACACCCTGAATGGTATTCCTTTCTCTTCCAAGTATTTCGTAACTTCCGGTATGAAACACTTCCGAAACCCCTCCTGGAAAAGAATTTCAGTTATCCAGTCATTTGGTCAGTTGTTTTGCCAAAACTTTTCTTGTTTTTCAATTTACTTCTCCCTCTCACACAATGGTACCCTGTCAGCAGGTGGAAGACATGTAGTGGTTTCATTCGTTTCATTGTTTGCACAGTTTATGAGGCCTGGCTTAATGGCATGTTCTGCTGCGTTAGCTCACCAAACAAGTGTAAACTGGTTATCAAACAACCAAAAAACCCCTTGCCTTTCTTGCGTTGATGTCAATGTATGTATGGCTTGGCATATTTTTTTTCTAAACTGGCATTTTTCATCATAGTTGAAAATTGGCTCATGACTGTATTTACCATCCTCAATAATTTCCTATAGCTCACATGTGGCTTTTGATCATGCTTGTGCATCAGCTGATGCAAATTTGAGATTGTATTGCTTAAAAAATTGTGCAGTTAGCCTTTGCTAGCCTTGAACTGTAATTTATTGCGCTCATTAATTCCTTCTGAAAAATATTTGTGAAGGCTAAGTGCCTTCTTACATAATGCAATGCCATCCAGTGGAACATGTTTACACACCGTACCCTTAAACCAGACATTCAAAGATTTTTCTGTCTTTGAAAGTGCTTTATCTCAAACAAAGGAAAGCAACTTTGCAGTTTCTGGCACAGTGCTAAAACACATTCTTATTTCACCTCCTCTATCTTGAATTGTGCAAATACAAGATTTACTAAAAGGTGTCATGTCTGTTGCAGAAGTGGGCTACTGAAATGGCAAATACAAATCTAGCATTCACTTGATTTGTTTTTGCCATATCAGTGGCCCACTTCTGCAACTGACATGCAGCCTTTAACTAAATCCGATATTGTTACTTCATCACTCAAAATGAGAACTTTGTAATCACTCTTCGTTCTAGGACTGCTACAGTCTTTCTCTTTAGAAAACATAATGCTTCTGTTACATTTATGGGTCACGGAATCGTGTATTCTAAGAAAACTGCATACACACACATACTTTAACGAAGTAGATGCAGCAACTGACACCACAAGACTGTTTGCTTGTACTGTGTGGTACACTGGATAACATGGCAGCAGTATACGACAGCGTGTCGCAAGAAAATGTAAATACAAGGGCATTGCACATAATATTTTTGAAGTTTATTTTATAAATATTTAAATTTATCGTTGCTGAAAACTGCTGATGTCTAATCCTTGGATAAGGTGGGCTGACTGTTCCCACATTTTTGTGATCATTGTCTTACAACACTAAATATTTTGCATGTGTGCATACACAATTTTATTGTCATTGTCTGAAACAAAATCTTCTGATATCTTAAATTTTTTTAAGGTTTCTTGTAATTTTTTAGTTTATGTTAAAATGCTTTAGAAATACAGTCAACTCCCCATTATCCGCATTAATGGAGGGGGCCGATGCCTCGGATAACCCAAAATCGCGGATAATCCACCTTTACCCTTTCTTAGATCTCGGTAGAAAGAAAAAAAATGTCAAAATCGTTCCTGCAATAAAAGCAGCAAATTAATGCAACAGACTCTCAATTGTTAGCATTAATGATTAGGAGTTCTGCTATAATAATCTAAAAATACAAGTAAAAAAAATCATTGATGTCTTATTTAGCAAAGGAAAAATCACGTTAATCCATTCATGCGCAGACATAATTGTTTAACCTGCTGATAAAATACTTAAATCTTCAAGACTTTCAAAATATGGTTGCGGGCATAACACAATGGCGAATATTAGGCGAGTAAACACAGAGTGTATTTATAAAACTAACAAATTTTTCTTTTGTGACAATTTTTTTCAACTTTTTCTGAACCGTTTAAAGTGAAATATCCTCAAAACGGATAATCCACACACGGATAATCGGGAGTCTACTGTAGTTCTGCTTTGTCTGGAAACTAACAGAATATTTTACTAAAGTAATTAGAGCGCAACATGAATTGTTAATTTGCTAAGTTATTTCATTTGCATGCGTATGCTTTGGGAGTGTTGTAAATAGGTGGTTTTTGTTTGGCATAGAATTTCCATCACCAGTCATCTCTTCTACACCACCCCCGAGCCCAGCGGAAGTTCAAGAACTAATAGGTAGTAGCAGCTTATTCACAGTGCCTTAACTTCTATTTTATTGCTTTTATTTGCTAGTGTGTAAATGTTTTTTTAAATGAGCATGGGTATTATTTTCCACTGCTTTCAATTGAATGTAATTATTTGACTGAAGTTTTAAAATTCTCGTACTTCACAGACAGTCTTTTGTCTTAAATACAATCAGTATAAGTTTTATGCTCGATTTGTAGACAGTACAAAATATCTTCCAAACAGCACATTATGTGTGATGTATGATGATACTTGCTAGGTTTGATTAATCCATGCTAGAAAAATAATTGACAAAGTTAAGAGAGGTGAAATGTTCAAGATATGTAGCATACTTGGAAACAGCTGTAGGAAGGTCTTCAAAAAGGTAACATACTGTGTTTGTATATTTCCGTACCGGGTTGTAATGATTCTCTTGTCCTGTTAAAATGTTTGAGGTTTCTAAATACGCCCTTTTTATACTGCAGGTGCCTCAACTTAGTATGTACATAGTTCTTATGGTGTAATGGTACAATCCTTTGTTTCAGCTGCAACATAATTTTGATTAATTTTTCTTTTAAGTTATTATTTCTCTTGATGCAATAATTTTTATGCCTGTGGATGTGAGAGACTTGGTATTTAAATTTGAGGACATAATTTATTACCAACAGTACTATTGTGTGTAATTTACATTTCAGTGTTAAATGTACATATACTGTATATATATTTGTATTTTTTGAAGCGGTGTTAATGTGTCATGTCTACAGTTGCTATTTCAGGGTCAAAGTTGGTCCATTGCCATAAATAGAAAAGTGACACTGTAGGTTGTCTCCCAGTTGTAAGATCAATTCTACCTGGACCTTATCCTTTCATGGCACCATTGGGATTGCACAAGATTTATTCATGTGTTTAGCTGTTGTGAGGACACATCGTTTTCCACTTTCAACTATTTTTATCTCTTACGAATGTCCTTGTGTAGTGGATTCAGGACATTAACATATTTCTCAGTGCTAGTTTTAACATATGAGTGCTCGGGGTTTGCTGACTGCAGAGTTTATTTGTATGTGTCGCCGGCAGCAAATCCTCATACGTCTAGCATTAATCCAAACGTACGAAGGCACACATTTTGTACCTCCAGTTACGTAAAGTGTATTTCGTTTTACAGTTTTCGGATCCTTTTGTCTAACTGATTTTATGAGCACACAGCAATGTAGAGCCAAAAATAGTATTGGGAAAAAATATTTAGTGTTACCATAATTTTAATTTTATAATATGAAGTATTTTTGAGTCAGCTAATGGCATGTAGTGTGTCCTTAATAAGTGTAATTTGGGTGTGATATCTTGTGTACAGTACTGTAGTTTGTGATTTTTATATCATTTGTTTCTACAATTTTGTTAAAACTATGGTCATAAGAACCCACCAGCTAAACACGCAAAGTCACGTGCACCTTCATGAAAACTTGTACTTTGACTTTGTTAGCTAGCACAAACTGACTGAAACCCGGAAAATTGTACGTACTTTAATCTTTGTACTATTTTTAAGATGTACTATCCAATTAAGTTATAAATCCCTTAGTGATGACACTTTTTTAGTGGCAACCTCTCTTTCATGCATTTAATAAAGTCACTGAAAAGCCCTGGCATAAACATTGTTGCAGCATGTTAGGAGGAAGTATTTTTGAGAAATACTTCTAAATGTTTGTTCGATATATTTATCTATGAAAAGGAAACACATTTAAAACTATTCTTTTCTATATTAGTTTTTTAATATCATACTACTTAGAAACATGGTTTCAGGGCACCTCAAAATGGCTTAAAACATACCTATTTTTTGGACTGCTGTCACGTTGAATATACAAACCAGAATCAACAAACAACAGATAAAGAAGCACTGGACTTTACTATACACTTTTCATAAATAAACAAGTAGGATCACCACGTAAAGTGCCATAGGAAAAAGCCAACCACCAAACCACTGCATGCAGTTTTCACACTCCGCACATAAAGGTGATACTGTTGTTGACGCACAAATCAGTTAAACTCTTATCGCCAGCCAGTTTCCGGATCTCAAATGTGGCATCTAATGCCTGCTGTGTAGGGCTATTAAATTTGGTACACATGTATTTAAATAACAAGTGTATTGAGGGTGATGTACAATGTAACATAAAAGATTATAAATTGAAGTTAAGAGTATGTCTTATTTCAGCAATGTATCTCCCATTGATTCTATATTTTGTAAAATATTACAATTGTATAACTATTAAAGGATGTATACAAAATATACAAATAATACATAAATTTGGCTATATTTAGTTTAGTATTTTTATATTTATCTTTCGTTCATGTGCTGAAGGTTTAAGAAGAGAAATTTTAATAAATTATTATTGAAAGTTTTCAAGCAATGTCACATTATTTTCAGGTAGGAAACAGTTGAGTAGTATATTAATGTAGACTACACTAGACACCCGATTTTACGAACCCTGGATTTAACGAAGGTAGCGATTCTACGAATACAATCTCAGGAACCATCAAAAAATGACAAAATTATATGACAAAAAAAATTGTAAGGAATTACATTGACAATGAATAAAACATACTGTATCTAATTCACGGCATTAAAATATGAATTGTAGAGTTGCACTTATTACTTGGTAAGTCACAATATTAAAAATAAAACAAAAATACCGAAAATCCGTTAAAAAATGTGGCAGTGACAGTTCGAAAACCGCATGGCGGCGGCGCCGCCGCCGCCGCCTGTGCCTAGCCGGCTGGCCTGTCTCCAACTACGACGTATTAGGATCTATACTGAGGTCGTACTATAGACGCATAGTTCTAGCGCATGCGCATATGCTCATTTAACTATAGTACAGCCTCCTCCTAGGCTGTTTCACGACGTCTTATATCTCTCTCGTCTCGCGCCGAATGAGTTTACTTTTTTACACGAACCCTATAAATAATAGCGTGATATTTTTCTTTATTGCGTTAACACCACACATACTTAAAACAATTAACTTGGCGCATAATTTGCTTAAACAATGCGTTACTGCGTGTCGTAAAATGTGGGTTTCACAAATGAGCACGATAATAGTGCTACCTATTTTCCAAGCGTAGAAACATTTGTCTCCGGGTATGTCGAACTTGGAAAATAAATAGACGTTCGTGTATTACGTAATCCCGGAACGCCTAATTTATTTTTACCGCATATACTGACTGTGAAAGTGATTATTTTCAATCACTTATACATGTAATTCTCAATAATTTTTGGTAAGAACGTCACAAAATGGCGTTTTTGGAACGTCGGTATATGCTACGGTGCTGCTATCTATCTTCCATCTTGTGAACGTTCGTACAGTTGCGCTATCTGTCCAGTCTGCACGCTACTAGTATCTACGTTCTCGTACAATTCATCAACAACGTCGAATGTCGAGGGAATGTTTGACGTTAAGTTATATAAAACTGCGCAATGAATAAATACATCCGCTTATTCCTTCTTTCTTTGGTGAATAATTTACAAGAGTATTTTACTAGTAAGAAATTCGTACTTTTTTTTTTTTTTTTTTTTTTTTTTTTAAGACAAAGGTTGATTATATTTATTGTTTAAATGTGTTCTTTTGATCCTAAGACGTCTGCCTGTTGATATAAATTTATATTTCAACTATCACTTGCGTTACTTTTCCGTTAAATGCTACAGAAGTCGGTCCATTCGCTCGAGAGAAGACACTCGGAATCTCGATTTTCTCAATTTTTTTAGGAAAAGGATTGGTCATATCTATTGT
>PNEQ01004372.1:12485-39964 GCA_003012365.1 Medauroidea extradentata
AATTTGTAAAACATTAAATGTAGGGCTAACTTGAACAACACTGCTTATCAAAATAGTATCTTATGTTTGAGCTAGTTATATTAAATAAAATAAAGATTACACTTGTCCGAGAGACCAAGCTTCCTGTTCCAGAACATTCCACGGCCATCTCTCACTCAACAAGGTAGAAAGAAAGAAAGAGAGCCCTAGGCCTACTAGTCTTACCTAAAATTACTTTAAACTCACATAACTTCTACGCTTTTAATTTTACAGAAAACCTGCAAAGGACAACTATTGCAGCAAATTAAATTATCTTTACATAGACACCCAACATGGCCTGTCACACTACATTTCCATTATCTGGTCACAAGATGGATTTAGTAAATCAAAACAAAGTTGCTTTAAAATTCAGTGGGTTCACCAATCTATCTTATACTGGCCTGCATGATTTAACTCGCATAATTACTGATTATTATTGCTGTAATAACTTTGGGATGACTGCCACAAGCATCATACATACAATTATATTACATATATTACTGAACTTTAACCTGCTCATTCTTCAGAATGGGATCCCCTTGCTCACATTGGGGAAATGTCCACTCACTATATTTGATTAGACATAAATTACTTTATAAAAAGAAAGGAAAGGCACTTTCACAAAAAAAAAACACTTCGGTTGGCAAGCCGGGCAACGGTACTAGATAACTTGTGGGCTGTAACTTCACTTCACCTAGCACCACTTATGGCTCAAAATTCACCTTAAATTTCAGACGCTCTGTTGGCATAATTGGCAGGTCATCTGCTGTATTAAGCTTCAATGAGACACAAAGTTTAATAATAATAATATATATATATATATAAGAAAAAAAAATTTAATTTTCAAGGTTTATGGTCTGGTGAGGCCAGCTACTTCACAATACCCCAAGCGCAGGCTGGTCGCTTCACAACGGACTTGATGCCTCTACCACTTTCCCCGGAGCAAAGACCAAAAATAAAAGAGCCAACAGTTTACTGTAAAATTTAAATTAATTTTCTGATACGCCAAAAATGTATTTAGGAGTGCAACCAGGATTACAGCAATTAAAAAAAAAAAACTAAGTAAGTTCCAGGATAATTGAGTGCAGATCAGTTGGCTATCAGTTGTTACTAAATTGTGTAGAAGTCTCACTATGTTTGGAAGCTTTGACCTTTTGTAAAATTGGGAGTCAAGTGTGTATTTTTTGGCTATTTTCATATGGCAGGTAATCTAATAGGCATTAACAGATGCAGTGTAATTGTAGTTGAAAGTGGATACAACTTTATATTTATGTCTCACTTTTCTGATTGTTGTATGCATGGTGGTGCAGTACTAACACATTGGGCTCACATTCAGGTGGACAATGGTTTGATTTCCGGCTAAATGGTTTCCCAAATTGGGATGGTTATCTAGCGAAGGCAGTTGCCGATTCTACTCTACGTTCCTCTCAATGTGTCATGTTTTGTATTACCATGTCAATGAGATGTAAATTCTAGTAACCTTACCTAATTCAGTTCTTGTAGCATAGTAAATCAGAACATTAATTCAATGCTTATAGCATAGTAAGTCAGGGAGTATCTGGACAGTTTCAATCTCTATTTCTTGTGATAAATAATTGTCTTCTTCTTCAGTTGTTTTCGTAGATTTATAAATACTTGTTATTATAAAGATCAGTGTTATCTTTTCTGACTCAGGCAATTTACTATCTAGACAAGTAGATGGACGAGTTTGATAATGTTTAATTCATAATTTTGTCGATGTAACTGTGATTCACAAATAATGTATGTTTTGAATGTGTTGTGTACATAATATTGTCCAGCAAGTTTTTCCGTGCACCTTGAATAATACGTGGCTCTTTTCAATCTATTTTTTCAATGTCACAGTTTGCACATTGTCTTTGGGTGTCTTAGATTTGTCTTTTTACTTGTAGCTGCTTAGGGTTGCCATATATCTGAAATACTAGTAGTTTTTGTCAATGCAAGTAGTTATTATTTATAAGAGCTGAAAATATGATGTGAAAGTTCATAATGGAAATAATTATTTTGCTAGTTCAGATTATGGCAATCTTTCCTTGGTGTATAGTTGGGGCCATCTGTTAACAACTGCTTGTGTACCCAAAACCTTTTTTTTATTGCATTTTTCTAATCCTTTACGTCATTTATAAATTTGTAAAACATTAGTTTCTTGAGATAAAACTATTGTAATGAATTCAGTAAGTTTTTAAAATCAATTTCATACATGCATTGTTACATGATGACCTACCATTATTTTTGTATAGATTATTTGAAATCCTAGCAATGAGCAAAAATAAATTTTAATAAAATTGTGGCCATACATCATTGTAGGTCTAAGTTGTCCCCAGAAACTTCAGTGTGACTAAAACAAACTACAGTAGTAGGAAAATAATCCATGATTAGCTGTAGCCTAAACGTAGAAATAAAATTACAATTCCGATTGAATTCTGCAAATTGTTAGATATAACACAAATAAATACGTATGTTCAATTAAATAGCACAGAGAAAACAAACTAAATGCCCAGTACAAGTAAAAAAATTTCAGGACTTCGCAGTTAAGACAGCACAGGCAATCATCAGGACACAGAATAGGTTACATACAAGACTGGATAACATATCAAGGACTTCACACGTGAGATTAGACTAAAGGTTTCCTAAGGTCAGCCTGGCGCAACATTTCAGAGCCGGACATCTGCTTTCATCTTCAGGCAGTCTGAAAATATAACCCGGAAATAATCATGTGGTAACCTATGTTTTAGACTAGACTCCTAGCACAGACGATGGCAATTGAGCTCTCTCGTGAATGGCAACACGCAACACACAACTCACTCTAAAGATCCTATGTACAGTATATGCTACTGTACTTGAAAAGTATTTAATAAACACAGTCCTGGGCTGGTAGTCTTTAGTAGTTTGTCAATGACTTGTTTTACTTGTGATAATAATTTTTAATATATATCTTGATTTTAAAGCAGTTTTTAGGTTGTATTTGTTAGCCAAACATTTTTTTTTCTGAACATCCACAAATACATGTAATGGTCCATGTAGATTTTTCAGCTGTGTTTTGTAGATAAACAAAGGATGAAACCGGCAGACTCTTTTTCATGAGAATAAATGATCTTAAAACAATTACTACGGTTCCTGAAAATTTTTCAGTCACATTTGATGGATTAATGAATAATGAAATAAGATACCGCATAATATGTACTAAAATCCACATTTGCCAGACATGTTTTTGAGACAAACCATAAAATGTGATGGGAAAATGCTTCTTTACTCTTTCTATAAACACACACAATTAAAAAAAAGAAAGCATTTATTGTATTATACAAATGCAAAGGGAACTGTACCTTTATTACCTCACAGTAATTTAAATAAATAGGTTTTTTTTAATTGTAAATAATTGTACAATACTATATGTAATTTCTTCAGTGCCAATTTTGCAACAATTTTGTTTCTGAAAGGTTAAACTTATCATGCAGCACACTTTTTCAGTCAACAAAGCATTGCATTAAAAAAAAGTGGTACTACTGTGTGTCAAAACAAATGTAAAACCACCATCAAACTAGGACAATATTCACTCTAGGATGCATGGCCAATCAGGAGAGTGCTAGACTGTCATTGGCTGTACTACAAGGTGTCTAGCTTACACATACCACCTGATTATTTCATGTTTTTACCTTGCCTGAATACAGAATCAATCTCTGGATCTTAATGCGATGACAAACACTGCGTTGAAAGTCTTAAGTGTTCTTCTTTGTAATATTAATATTTAATATAGTCATATGTGTGAAGTCCTTGTCGTATCATCCAGACTTTTGTGTAATAAGATCTTCATCCCAGTAAATCTCTCTTATGTCTTTATTGTGTTGTCACGAGTTCTTTCAGCTGCGCTGATTCTTAAGTTTTGTTTTTCTTTTCTGTGCCTTATTTATTTGTGTTTACATATTTGAATTGTGTCTGACATAATTCATTGTGGGACTCACAGTGTATTTTTAAGGCTGGGGGGAGGGGAGGGAGAGTTTGAAGACCTCTAGGGCTATTCAAAACACTCACTTGTGTGTAGTCAGATTATTGATAGTTTCGCAAGATACAATTTTTATTTTTCAAATTGTTTCTTGTGTGTTACTTGCAGTTTGACAGGAAATGGTGGTGCAGTTGCATGAAATAATTTAAATAAAAAAAATAATATACATTATCTTGTTTTTAAACAGACTAAAAAGTATAAAATAATTTTTCCTAGCCCCATACAGATTTTAACCCCATACAAATTTCCATTTCCGTACAGTTTTTCCTGAAAATTTGGGATTGTGAATTTTTAAAAGCAGTGAAAATACTAGAAATATTTAAAAAGGAAAACCTAGGGTTGATCCAATAGATAATAGTAAAAAAGTTAGCGAGTATCAGTAGTTAAGTAAACTCAAACAACAGTTAACACTGAAATAAAATTGTTAGTGGCTTTAAGTGAACTATTCATGCATCAGTTATCTTAGTGATGGACGAGTTTGATATTTACAGCCTCGAGTCGAGTCGAGTTACATCAAAGTCGAGTTATGAAAACCAGGTCAAGTCGAGTTTAATCACAACATTTTTAAGCTGTAATCTGTATTTTACCATAACATATGGAATCGTATTAAAAATTCTTAGATCATGCCAAAAAATTATTGTTTATTATGTTTGTGCATGGATATTTACTTTCCATGATAATGAATGCTTGTTTCTTCAATAATAAGTGAACTTGAATCCTCTCTACAGTATTGTTCCTAAAGTATTGCACAAATAAAAAAAATACATTTGTGAAAGAATATGAGTTTGTCTACTATTGTGGACTACTACTACTACACATACCTGTTATATTTTTATTCATCTCAAACAACGAATTTTAGGTTACCTACATCACAATTTATTTTTTTCATTAACATTACAAAGCAATTTGGTCACTACAAAATGCACTCATATTAACTTAAAATCCTCATGGCTACAGTTAATAATGTGATGTTAGGGTTTTTATTTTCCGTCGATGTTTTTGTAACCAAAACTACATACTACAATGGTGTTAAATGTAAATTTGTAGCGTTTTGTTTATGTGTCAAAGTTGTTTTTACCAAATTTGCTCAAATTAAATTAAAGTAATATAAAATAAAGTAAACATACAAACAATCTACAAGGCACGAGTTATGTGATGCACAGAACTGATGAAATATGTTCCGTTGCTAAGGCAGGTACAGTGAAGTAGCAGAATGTTAAACTAAAGCGGTAATAGTCCGTGCTTGGTCATGGTGGTTAGCTTTATTTACTCTATGATGCCAGCGCGATTTGTTTAAATTCGGAGGCATGACTGTAACAGAGATTTTATTTTAAATGCTAATTTATTACTGTTCAGAATTTGCACATTACCAAATAGTGTGAAAATATGTCAAATAAAAAAAATATATACAAGACTGCTGCAAAAATAAAAGCAAAAATATTTCCGCCGTACAATCCGCACAAACAATGTAGATTTAGGAGACAGTGATGTAAAAACAAAGAGGTTAGAAACAACATAAAACGTAATAAATTGATTTATGCACCTGCATTAAGCAATTTTATTTATAAGACGTTGTAGATTTAAAATTATTGTGGGTGAGAATATTTTTTATAAATAAGCTCAAAAAATTTTGACGTCAAGTTGTTTTCATGAACTTGACTGTTGTTGGAAACGAACTCGACTCGAATGACGTGTCAAACAGTATTAGTTTGACTCGACTCGGTTGTCCCCCACGTTTTTCATTTTAAACCTTACTAGTATTTTCATAGATATTGTAATGATTCATAATCACAAATTTTCATGACAATCTGTATGGGGTTCTGAATATGTCATGAGTTATAAATCTGTATGGGGTTAGGAGAAATTACTTTATACTATTTGTTAATTTAAAAAAAAATTAATTACAGTAAATGCTCTTTATGACAATGCCTTTTATAACATCCACCTCTCTATAACAACTCTTTCCTCAAGAACTGTGGGGTTTTAAAATAGGGGTTTTATTATACAATTAAACCCCTTTATAAAGACCACCTCTATATAAAGACCCTATTTTAGAGAACCACGAGGGGTCTTTATAAAGAGGTTTTACTGAATTTTTTTTAGTTAAACAATTTTCTTAGTTTTTATTTTACAATCAATGGCAAAAATTAATTGCAAACTTAGTACTGAACAGCAAAACAAACAGACATGAAAGTGAGCAAATAAAAATAGGCTAACAACTGTGCTGGCCACCTGAATGTTTTCGTCGGATTAGCAGTCAGCAGTTAGACTGGTCAGTCCAGTGCAGTGGTGTTTACGTACAGTAGAACCTCATTTTTGCGACTCCTCGCAGTTGCCAAGAATAATATTGTTATAGAGAGGTGATAGTGATAAAGTGGTTTTTAAATGTACTGGTGTCATATCATCATGGCTATAAAAAATATTGAAAAAACAAAATCGTCAGAAACCTAGCCTCTAGGTAACATTTGGAGAGGTTTTAAAAAAAAATTTCGACATTGGATGTGTTTTTTATGTACTTAAAAAAACTGTCTTGTTTTATCAGTAATGTATCTTTGGATTTCACATGTACTGCATTATGATCAAATTTTTCCAATGAACCCATCATAGTAAGGGAATGAAATTTACAGGGTTCATAGTCGATAAGACAAGACACTTTTTGAAGTTCGTGAAAAACACGTTCAGTGCCAAAATGATTTTAAAACAAATGAAAGACTAGCTTTCTGACAATTTTGGTTTTTCAATATTTTTGTAGTCGTAATGCTAAGACATACTGTACATAAATGTTGTTGCACCAGACTAACCAGTCTGTCTACTAATCTTACTCAATCATTCAGGTGTCTATCACAGTTTTCATGTACCCACCAAACACAGAAACAAGATCTTAACTCCTAAACTATTAAGAATTGGTACATACATGTGGGTATTCTGGACAGCCCTTGAGGTCCTCTACCTCCCTGCTTTGGCTTGACGCTACTTCTTGACATAACGGTATATGTGTGTGCATGTATGTACATAGAGATAGAGAGATATATAGATATATATAGAGAGTGATATAAAGATAGATATAAAGATATATATATATATTAGAGAGAGAGAGAGAGAGAGAGAGAGAGAGAGAGAGAGGTAGAGATAGAGAGATATAGATAGAGATAGACAATTATAGAGAGTGGGGTGAATCTACAGCTAGCTAATCTTGGCTAATTTTCCTTGTTAGTTTTTTGTTTGTCCTGATTTTCTAGAACGGCATAGTGCTGCAATGGTGTATATAAACAGTTTTATTCTTAGTGAGGTATAAATAAATGTTTACTGTAGTGTGTTACAGTACCATCACAAAAAGTCAGTTCTTAAATATTTGATGAAGTGTAGATAATGGCTTTAATTTGTTATGTCTGTAATCAATAATATCATTTTTTAAATTCAAATTTTAATTTTAATTACTTATCATGTTGGGTTACAAGCAGTGGGATGGATGGGCCTGCCTATTTTTACTTTTGTATTCTACTGTCCTGTCTTGCTCTCTTTATTTCCCTGACACTTGGCGTTTCCCACTGAAGGTTGGTCGGAGAGCGGGAGCGGTGATCCCCTGGCGCATGATGTGTTGGGTGGCACTGCACCTGGCGACAGTAGTGTAGTTGTTAGTTCGCATGACAGCCTCACAGGAGCCCCGCATGAACCCCAGCACCCTCACCTTGTCAAGACCATTCGCAAGTCATCTAGAACAGTTCGCTCTGCTACTCAGCACACCCCTCTCGATGACATTGAGTGGGACTTTGGCAGTGACGAAGACAAAGACAGTAAAAGGTCTGTGATAGTGAAGACTACCGTGACGAAAATAACCCCAGAAGGTCACCGGGAGTACGTCACAGATGGCAATGCTCCTCCAGAAGTAGTTAAGGTGACTAAAGTTGTGACTAAAACGGTGACTGGGAGTGATGGTGTTTCAGAAAGTTCCTCTATTGAGACTGTTACTGTAAAGGACAATGATACAGAAAAAGATCAAGATAAAGAGATAAGTGAACCTGTAAAGCTAACAGTTTTGGGGAAGCAGCTGACATCAGTTCTGCTCGATGAAGAAAGAAAACGTTTTACTGATGCCCCTGCTATAATAAAGGCTGGGGATAAATTTGGATATTCCTACGAAGAGATTCAGACCCAAATGCTTAGAGATCCACTTGGTGATGTAAAAAATCACGGGTCATCGCTGATGGCTAACAGTGACTCTGACAGTGAAAGCCACGGCTCCCCACAGCCGGTATCTAGAAGTCGATCCTTCAACAATCGTAAGACGCTGGGTAGCTCGAGTGGCTCTGATGTTGCTCTGCACGAAGGGGCAGAGTTGTCTGAAGATGAGCATGCAGGTATTCAATACATATTTATTTTATTTATGATTGTTTTGTCTCATTTGTTAAGGTTGTCATTCGTTTGTATATTTTCTTATTTATCAGAATTGTTTAAAAACAGCTTTAAAAATGTTGCATGAGTACTGCTTAAGTGTATATATTTGTTTCCTTTTTGAGTTTACCTTCACAATATTTTAAGCAGTTCTGATTACCTAAAATTACCTCATTGTTGTAAGTATATTCACATGAACTACTATTCTTCAAAGTAGGTGTGTTATAAATAAAGCAGGTTTTTGTGATTAGTCATAATATTCTTGGCATCCAGTTGTGTGCACCATAAAGTTGATATCTATGCCTTGGGAGAATAAACATTCAGTGTTCCTTCCTATCAGAATCTGAGAATACCAGTGCTTTGTAAATTACATCAAATGAGAACTAATACATTAACTTAACATAATATTGGTGATACCTACTTGCACCACTGTCTGTAATTTAGTAGACTGTTGGCGCTATTGTACGGTACGGTAATGTAAATAAATGCAAGTATTTAGTGTATAATCTATGTACTGCATATTGTATTTCTACAGATGATTTGAGCATGTCTGTAAAATTACTAATTCCTAAACAATACATATTAATTTAGAATTTTGGTTTTCATAATAATGAACTGAAGAACCACGGATTATTGAAATGGTCCAAAAAATTAAAAGTTTTAATGCAGTGTTTTAGTAAAAAACTAAACATTTTGGGAGGGGGGGAGTATTGACAGGGGAAGGGCATATATTCATACAACAAATGGTGGAACCAAAAGACGTGTACCAATGGTAAATTACTTTGCATGATATAAAATGTTTTTAGAAGTCTCCTTTCTCTAAAAGGTCACTGGTGAGCTGTCATTCACCTGCGGTACTGCCACCACCCTGCCATCCAGCCCACCTTTCCACCCCATCACTTTCCTCACACCCTCTTCTCATGCAGTCCCACTCTCCCCCCCCCCCATTTCCCCTGTCATCATAACCCTCCTTCCCAACCCCATTTCTCCCTGCCATCCCACCCCTCCTCCCAACCCCGCTTTCTCCCACCATCTACCTTCCTCCAACCCTATTTTCCTTTAGCATCCCACTCCTGGCCCCATTTCTACCCACTGTCCCACCTTCCCACCTCTATATTCCCGAAACTTCACCATCACAGCACTTTTTTTCCCCCACCATCCTACCCCCTTATACTCCTATATTGCTAGGTCATCCAACCTTTCATCCCTCCTTTTCCCACATTTCACCATGCCCTCCCACCCCATCCTTCTGACACTATATCCTCAGGCCACCTCATCGACCCACCTCTTACCTAAATCAGCCTAATCCTTCTTACCCTGCACTCCTATCTCCCTCCTTCCCTTTTCCACATCTTTCATCCTAACTTCCCTTCTCCCCATTTCCACAGTACACCATTACACCCTCCCTCCCCTTTTCCCCTTGCTGCCCTACCCTACCTCCCTTTTTCACCTCCAGCCTTCCCCTTTCAACCTTCCCTGTCCTTTCAACCTTCCCTGTCCTTTCAACCTTCCCTGTCCTTTCAACCTTCCCTGTCCTTTCCACCCTCCCATCTCACACTCCCTTCCTACCCTCCTTGTGTTCCACTCTCCTTTTTCTCACTGGCTGTACCATACTCCCAACCTTTCTACTCCCTAATAAACAATCACCCACCCCTTTTCACCCTACTATGTCCCATACACCCGTTGCTTACCTTCCCAGCATCCTGCCCAATCTCTCTCCATTTTCATCCCCTGCTGCCCTACCCACATTCTCTTTGTCTCCCTTTCCAACCACTCCTGTCAACCTGTCCACCTTCTCACCTCTTTTCAACACTGTGCCTGCCTGCTTTGTCCCACCCTCCCTGCACCACCCAATTCCCCCAGCCACTAATGTCACCTTATCTTTTCACTCTCCTTCCCATCCCTACTTTCCCTCACATATCCGCCCCCACACTAACTCCTTTCCCCTATTCTGTATCACCTAACGTCTCGCCCCTGTTTCCTCCACCCTTCTTCCCTCCTCTTTCACTCTCACTGGCAACCTATCCTCCTTCCTCCTTTTCCCTGATATGCCATTCACTTTCACATTCTTTCCATGTGGCCATGCAGTCCACCCTCCCTCCCCTTTTTGTCCCCTTGCTGCCCCCTTGCTGCCCACACCTTCATTTCCCACCCTTACATTTCCATTATCCTATATCCTACCAATTTTCCGTACCATCATCCATACCACCCCTATTTTCTCCGTCGTCCCACCCTTTCTTCCACCTGCTGGAACTCCTTGCCTTCTGCCTCTTTTCCCCATCACTGTCCCACCGTACCTCCCTCCCCCTTTCCACGTCACTGTTCCACTATCCCACCATTTTATACCCACCCTCCTATATTCTCAATCATCTTACCACCCCACCCCTTCTCACAACCTCCACCCTCCCTTTCCCTTTTTAACACCATCACCCCAAAGTCTTTTGACCTCACTGTAATACACAAGTGTGTAAGGAAATCTCCACTACTTGGTGACCAGGCACATTGTATGGTTTTTTTAAGTGACTCATCCACCCACATGTGAGGCAGTCTTCTTATATTGTCATGTGAACAAACAAAACACAGCAGTATGTAACTGTTACATTTCTCTTCCACATATACAAACAAGCATATTATACTGCATTTTCATTACTGTTGTGTGATTCTAGCAATGATCTGAATGTAGTTTAGTTTATATTTACATATTCATAGTCAGTAGATAAATAAAATCAATATTTCATCACTATGCAGGCATAAACACTACAAATTGTGTTGTGATGGCAAAATTAGATATTGTGTAATAAATCTTTGAATTAAATTTTTGCTGCTGTTTCTAAAGGATTTTATTTATTATTTTGTGACTGTATTTAAGTACTTGCTACACAAGTACAAATAAACATTAATGGTGTTCAAAAATTATAATTTTGTAAAACACATTTTATGTCTTGTTACCTATGTTTGATTATTCACATTACAAACCACTAAGGAATAATTTGTATATTCTAAAAGCTATAGCACATAAATCTTCCTTCTTGCTAGCTTTAATAGTTCATGCTTGCTTTTTGCATTGAGATTTATGTGTAGCTGTAGTTATTGTACATAGTTGAGTTGTGGGCATGGCTGTATTAATTGCATTAATGTTGCTGTAGTCTGAATTTTCTAAACTGTATAGTAGTTTGGTTCATGGAACAAGGGTATCACACCTGAGCCTGTACAAGTGTATGTAAACTGCCACTGCAGGTAATTTAATTCAGACTATTTATCCCAAAAAGTTTTTGTTTTGTGATTAAATTAAATTCAGTTTAGTAATTGCACATATATTTTGTATAATTGGAGTGACACTTTAAATGGATTTTTCTAGCTGCTTGCTAGTTACATAGATTAGCAGAGCATGAAATTGTTATGAATTCAATCAACCCCAACAATAAATTAAATTAATATATGTTTTTATCAAAATCTGTGCATTGTGCTAATGTATGCACGTACAGATTTAGATCTGTGCTGTCTTTGTAGTTGGCTGGTAAGTCATCAACTCCTTTTGAAGCGTTGATGTCGTAATAATTCAACTTGAAAAATTAATTTGGGTACAAGTTCAAAAAATTTAAGCAGTAAGGATAGTGGTGTAAATATTTCTTCCCGTCACTTGGTTGTACGACAGTAGATTAAAGGACTATAATATTATTTTCTTTATATTACTTTTATGTGGATGAAATTGACTGTAACTTTAAGTGTGAGTGAAACATTGCATTTAATTTCACTTATTAAAAAAAAAAAAAAACATAATTTTTGTTCACCTATGGTTAGGTTAATAAATTTTTACGTACATCAATCAAGGAAGTTTTTCATGTAAACTCAGATGGCAAGAAAGTGAATGCTTCACATAAAAACTATATTTGCGCTCTCTATGCCGTGAAATTTACTAATTCACAACTGGTCTATTGTTTTAAATAATCAGGTAATTTTCAAGTGCAAAATTATTAAATTAGTGAATATAAAATGTAAAAATCAAAATATGTACTTGAAGTTTGTAGCATAGTTTTGCTTAAACTCAACATAATTGCATTTATTTGTCTATTTTACAAAGAGACAAACATAATTTCATTACAGCTTAAAATTAGTTGGAACTTCCACGTGAAGTATTTATGATGACAATTACTAGGAAGAAGTGGTAGGTAAGAGAGAAGCTATGTATGAAGGTGGCAGTAACTTGAGTTTGATAATATGCATTTTTTCTGGCTCGGCTTGGTTTCTCCACCACGCAGCCGTGGTCATGCCGAGGGCAGGCAGATGGCGTGACTTGTTCCAGCGCTGGTTGCTGCCAGCTTGCTTCCTGTTGGCATTGTTTGCCTGTGTCGCCCTGCATGGCCCTGGGTCACCTTACTTCCTAGCCGCACACCGCTTCCTCCCTCACGCTGTGGCGGCCCCCTTTCACCACGGTAATAGTTAACTTTCTGTCCCACTTCTCACAGCGGTTCACAAAACACCTTGCAAAATTCACTATCTCTCCACAGTGTTAAGATATGTTTGCTACAGTCAGTTTGTCCAAAACTTATATCAATATTGAGTCTATATCCAACTATAATAGTATACAATCCATATTACCTATATTGATTAAATTCATGTCTGTGGTGTTTTAATGCTTAATAATGCTCAGCAATCAAGAAAACAACACTGGAAATTTGGTCAGTTAAGCAACCTAGGAAGAGCATTAAATGAAAGGTATAGATATCTCAATACATAGCTTAACTTAATTAGTTTTTCCTTGTTTTAATTTTGCTTGCCCCTATTCACAATTTTTTTTTATTGTGTTTTAAGATGTATTTAATGTGATTCACAAGCATCAATGTGTAAGCATTATGTTTTATAAAGACCACATTGTTGTTTTTCTTTACCATTCCATTGTAATGTTTAATTTTCAATTCACAAACATGCATATGTTAAATAAATTTCATGCATGCAAAATGATAAATTTGTTTGATTTAAACACTTCAGTCACTCATGAACAAATATTAATGTTGCATCAAAGGATTCAAGTTGCTTCCTTGTTTCCATACCAAACCTCACTATTTTGCAAACTTATGTCAGTGTTTTGTGAACCATAACTTGTAAACAATATTTCCAACAAGTAACACAGTTGCTAGCTCAAACATCTCAAGTGAAGTGACAGCATTAAAGTTTGTTTGAAAAATTAAGCCCAAATGGAATACTTTCCGAACATCAGCATCTGCGGAGATGATGTCATCAGTTTGTGTTATTTTACTGAAATGAAAGTGCAGGTATTTATTTTAGCACCAATAACTTACAAAAAAAAACCGTAATTTGATGCGCTTTTTTCAGGTTGTTATTAAATTATTTGAATTTTCTAAAATGTCCTGTTTTTTTTTTTATTTATTTATTTATTTATTTATTATATAAAAGTTGAAAATGCAAATCTATTTCTGAATCTGAATAAATGATAGTTAGTGTTTTGCGTTAATAGGAGAAGTGCAATTTATGTCTTTCATCAAGTCCTTGTTTGGTAAGTTTATTTTTCTATAACTGATTTATGTACATTTGTGTTTTCTTTTGCTTGCAACAAGTAGAGAATACTTACTGCTTGAAAATAAATATTTGATACGCTTTTGTATTGTTTTAAGCTTGAATGTTATTTTTGCTATGTGTGGCTTCAGTGCATTCCAGGTTATTTCAAAGTTCCATATCAATATAGACACCATTAGAGTACAGATATTAAATTTGCTACAGTTTGTTTGGTTTTTTTTAAAATTAAAGTTAAAGTATTGTGAAAATTGCTATCTGCATCCAGTGCACATTTTTAAGCAGCTTAGCTGGATCGTTACAAAATAAGGGACATTTGTTTTTGCAACAAAAGAATCAAATTAAATTTCTGGTCATGTGAACAAGGTGTGTCTATTTGTGCTAGTGCTAGGCCTTTCCCTGTTCAATATGATGACAGTCAGTGAGGTATATTGTAAATAATGGTGATTTATATCTCAACAATAAACTGGGTGTCTTATTTAGTAGCATTTATTTCCTGCTAGAGCATACCACTAATGGCCAGCGACTGTTACTACAGCAATTCAGTATCAAAATGTTTTACGTACACCAGCTAATTATGGACGGTGGTAGTAGGACTGCAGAAATCTCAAAATCATAGGTTGAAATGTCTATCATTAAAGTTTCATTTGTGACCTAACGTTATATACTAACATAGTTATGGCTTAAGGGTATTCAAGTGCGTTTAAGTCATAAATTTATGTTTCATGAAATGTTGTTAGTTTTGTAGACGATGTATGTTCTGTTGCCATACAAATAGTGAAAAGCAGTTGACTTACGTAAGTGAAATAATTCACAGTGAAATAACATACTATGAGCAATATAATTAAACATTTGAAAAAATCCTGCGAACTGTTTTTGTATTTTAAAAAATTGCTGAATTAGCAACTTTTATCTGTAGTTTTAAGATTTTTTAAATTCAAAATATTATGATGTGGATTTTTTAATGTTTTATTGCATAGCTCATGGGATGTAAGTTAACATTGAGTTATTTTGTTTAAGTAGGTCAGTTGGTTTTCACTATTTGCATGGCAGCGTAACAAGCAAATTCTGACTTTGATGCACTGTTATGAGAAAACTTATGGGAACTAAAATTGTTTCATAAGAGTACATTGTACTCACAAGTGTCATCTACAAAACTAACAATATTTCATTAATAAATGAAGTAATGATTTTAACGCACTTGGAACACCCTTGACGTTTATAAATCAGTATTTTTTTCTATTTGACCGATAATACAAATTGAGTTAACTACAATAAGTGACATTAATTGATTATATTTATAAAGCATAAACTATAGTTAATGCTGCATTGTATGCTTGTGAAGTTGATAGTCAGTCCCCCCCTCACTTTTCCACCCCCATCAACCCTTCTTTTCTTCTCCCAACCACTAGTTTTCTCCCCTCCCCCTTCCACCTCACCCACCACCTTTTTTTATCCCCTCCTGCCACCTACACCCTTTTTTTCCACCCCCTCTATCCCATCCACACTCACAGCTTTTTTTCTTTACCCTACCACCAACCACACCCATCCATATTTTATTCCTCCTCCATCACACCCTTTTGTCCTCACCTCCATCCCACCCACACCACCTTTTCCCTTCCCTCTGTCCCATCCCAAAACCTTTTTTTCCTTTCCTCCGTGCCCTCCTTTCCCTCCACCACACCCACCCCTTATCCCCTTTTTTCTACCCCGTCCCACACCCTCCCCTATTTATCTTCCCCCTCACCGCTCCCACACCTTACCCCCTTTTTTTTCTCTCCATCATCCTCCTCACTTTCTCCCAAACTCTCCCATCTCATTTTTCCTCACACACCCACCTCTCCCCCACTATGCCTCCTCCCTCACTACAACCTACCCCATGATCCATCCACTGCTCCACCTCCCTCACTGCTGCCACCCCTCATCACCAACCATACCCCTCCTCCTCATCATCCTCACCCCCTCCACACCTGTTCATTCTCATTCCTTTCACCCCCTCCTTGTCCTCCATCCCCTTCTCCACTTTTTTAGCATTGCTGATTACACTTATGTTAGGGCCACAATTTCTGTGTGTGCAAGTGTTTATGTAACTATCTAGTAAAAGGTTTCTTATTGTAAAATTAGTGATAAGAGATTATTAAATGCTAAACCAAGCAAAAACGTTGTTTATACATCAGGGCAATAGTAAAAATTAGTAAAAATTCTTCATATACGTACAAAAGGCCAAACAAAAAACTGAAAGGTAAGACAATAATAAAACAAAACAAACACCATCTAGATGAATCAAAAGAATAAATACTCGCTGATAAAATTTTAAACCAACCCGGAAGTCTAACAATAAAACCTCAAAGCAATAAAACAAGAAACTAAAAGCGAAAGCAATAAGACAACAAATGGTATAAATTAATGAGTAAAAAAATGTACCAGGTGAATGAAAATTAATAAGCAAATAATTTGCTGCCAGTTTCATTTGTAGCAGTTTCTGCTAACAACCCAGTAACTAAATCAGTACAGTTATCTGTTTGGATTGTTTAGAACCGTAAGAAATTTCATAACAGCTTGAAAGGAGAGTGGCTCATAACTGCCATACCTATTGTACTGAAATGTTTATTTTTTACATACAGAATATAATTTTATTTTCAGTGAGTTGTTGTAAATGAATTATTTACTGGTACTAAAATTGTTTAGTAGTAATGTTATGGTAATTATCACTTACGAAAAAATATGAGAATGTATAAATACTTGCACTAGCAAAGAAACAAATTACTGTAATATTTGAAAAGTTATTACTTTGGAAGGAAATTAAAACTTACATATTTAATAATTTCTAATTCTGTCTTTTGAGGCTTTAGGCAACCTACAGAATTTATTACTTTCTGTTAGTAGCAGTTTTCAGTGTTAATTAAAGGCTCCTGATTTCTCCCTCCTCTCCCCTCCCACAATTCAGACTAATACAAAATGGTTTCATTTGTCATTTGTTAGCTAGTCACACATGTGTAATGGTTACACAGTATTATAGTTGCAGATTTTAAATTTCAGCTGCAAGAAAGTAAGGGTTACAGTTGCGTACCTGTAAATTCTTTCTATCGAGTAATGTATCAATGATAATGAAACATTTTGTGTTCACATTAAATACCACCAGTTGGGGTGAAGTAGTCTAAAAAAATTTAAAAAATGTTCACATTGTGGCTATAAAGTAATCATTTTTATCATTTACAGGAACTTAAAATGACCGATTAGCAGTTATGTTTCCTGTGAAAGACAGTATGCCTTAAGGGGCCCGCCTTGTTGCCATAAAATCACACTGCAGCGTGTTTGAAGAAAAAGTTTTACACCGAAACTAATACACGTGTGTTCACGCAGTTTGTCTACGAAAAGAACACACACTTCAGACGACTGCCCTTAAGTACTTTAAAGACAACACACGTATTAGAAATCCCCTTTTAGGGCACGTCAAAATGGGTTAAAACGGGGTTTTCAGGTTGCTATAGCGGAAAATATATTAGCCGAATACAGGTGAAACCACTTAAGGGTAGTGCATTGGACTTTAGTAAAGTGATTTCGTAAATAAAACAATGGGGTCACCACTTAAAGTCCCATAGGAAATTTGTTTTTTCGCGAAGACTGCACGCCTTAAGCGTAGAGGCGACGCACCGTTGTATGGCCCATACGACATCGCCCTTAGCCCCATACCTCACTCACACAAACACATATGCCACGAGGCGGGCCCCTTAAACTTTTTGTTAAATATTTAATTTTTGACCAACTTTAACCCAGTGGTCAACTTTATTGGGAGGGGCATAACCAAGATTTTTTTCAGGGATATGCTTGCAACAAATAGTTTTGAAAATATCAGTGTGTGAGGATTGTCTCAGAATTACAGGCTTGCGGGAAGAGTGGAGAGGCTACGATCCTCACCCCAATTAACGTTAATTGCAAATTTGCAGTTTCAATCCTACAGGCCATAAAATACCTGAATTGTCTGTCTGATTGTTAAAATTTATGCAACTGGTTTCTTCTTCCGGTACTAGATTTTTTTTATGATTAGTGATTTTTGATATGGGCATGGCAGTGAATCACTCTCACTCACTTGTACATGGTCTCGTTGATTTTTTGTCTAACAGATTCTAGCAGCTGTGTTGCATGTTCTAATACTACTTACAGTTTGAGTATAACTAATATCCAGTTATGATTTTTTTTGTAATTCAGTGTTACTCTTCTCCTTTCTGTGTAGATATTTCTTCCTACAATTTTTAAGGATAATCCATGCAAGTTAATATGAATTTCACCTGCTGCTTTTATTTAATTTTTTTTTTATTTTTATTTTTTTTTTTTAAAGATGAGAAATTTATTTTAAGTATTTAAGTTGGTAGTTTTTAAATTTTACTTTAGCATGCAAACATTTTTCTGTGCATGGTGCCATTTAACCAGCTTGAAATATTTGAACGTGATTTTAACATTTAGCAGTAATTGGCATGCACACAGCAACACAAATATTATATGGCCCCTACAAATGATAAATTAATATTTGAGAAGTCAGTTAAACTATAAGATTGTGATTACGTGATTACTGTCAATTGCAAAGATTGACGTGCAGTTGTGATGTGGAAGGTAGTTAATTTGATTTTAAGGTTTCATGAATAGGTAACTACTACATTTCATGTGATTTTGTGTATAAATTTGGTTACTTGCTGTCTGTGCATGATACAGGAGCTGAATATTTTCAAGATCCTGTATACTTGGAGACTGTTACAACGCAGTTCGACCCAGAAACAAACACAAGGTAAATTATTTTGTGCAACTCTTTAGTTTTGTTTGTTTCCTACATCATATGTAAATGGAACTGGAAGCATGATATTATTTATGTGTACACTCTTTCTTTGTTGGTAGAAGTCTTTTTATTTTTGGTAATATCCTCCCCCCACAAAATAAACAGCATGTGCAAGGGCAATGAGGACATAAAGCTATTTAAAAAATAAACATTAAGTGTTTTCTGATGTTTGTGCTCAAGACAGTGCAGCCTGCCTGGTGTTACACTACAAAAAAAAACCGAGCAGATGTTAAGGAAATTGTCACCCTAATTGTAAAAACCTCATAACTTCATTTTTTTTCCTTTTTGTCTCTTCAAATCATCTTAACTATATGGTATATCCAACATTTGGTTAGAAAGCAAAAATATAGAGAGTTCTTTTATTATGTTATTATAATGCTTTATTTCACTACAGAAAAATTAAAAATTAACTGCTTTTTCTCTCTTTCTGCATTCATACAAAACGAAGTTACGAGGTTTTACATTTAAGGTGACAAAATGTAGTTTGCCGACTCAAGTGTTGTTTCAGCACCATAATTTAAACATTTGATTGTTCTGAGTTGCAGTGTTCATTTCCAGGGTAACCACAACAACAAAAACAATGACGACGGCTGAACCAGGTGATGAAAGTACTGAACAGCTGCGAATGTCTATGCAGGAAATAGTTGATCAGTTCATGGCTGGAGAGCGACAACAGCAGTGAGGCTTTCTGCTCTGCAACAATTCTCTCCAGATATTTAACTCCACTGATAGCCTCGCACTGTAAACTTTATCTGAATCTTCTAAAGTTGCTGTACATGTAACTATGCCTCAAGTTTAATGAACTGATTTGCTTATTGTCATCATTGTTGCTTATACAAAACAACATAAGGTGGTGAAAATTCAGGCAATCTTGGATAAAAGTGTAAAAACATTCACATGCTGCTGTGGGGCTTACGTGTTTATTGAAGGGAATTAGTGAATCAGTGTGAACTTTAATAAAAAAAAGATTTGATTTCTCTTGCTGAAGCTACGCTATGGTTGTTGGCTTTGGGTGTTTACCTTAAGAGGCAGTGTGATAATCATGAAAGTACAATGTATTAATGCAGCTGATAAGTTTATGTCAAGGGACCAATGTGTCCACTTAAATTTTCATACAAAATTCACTTTAAAATGAAAATTAGATGCAATTTTTTTTATGTAACAACTCTGTGGTTTTATTAATATGCGACTGTGGTAGTTCATAAATTGTTGACAAATTCAGAGAACTTTGTAGAAACAATAATAGTGTGATTCCTATTGTAACATATTTGAATATTTTGTACAAGGTGGGTATGAAATAAGTTTATATTATAGTGTGCACTCTTAAAGTCCCGGATTACTGTTTTATGCATTTTACAAAATTATTTGTATGCATAGGTAAACATTGTACATGGATATATTGTTATATATAATATTAATCAAAACACTGCCTCAGAAAAACTAATGCACGACGAGTTCTGCTGTTTTAAGTAGATCTGATAAATGAAACGCACATTTAAAGCTTGTTATTGTCATATAATTTTAAGCAAGTTTTTCTTGTGACTAAATGAATTTTTATTATTTATTGTAAAATTTTATGAAGCATTAATGTTCGGTTGAAAAATAGTTTGTGTTAGGCTTTGTAGGCCACAATAATAACGTGGCAACACATACGGTATTTTTTCCAGCTTTTGGAACATTCTCTTTCAAAGGTTAACAGAAATTAATTCATTATAAGCATTGAGCATAACATGGTTGATGAATTTTTTACTTGTTACATTTGGCATCTTATTAAAGATTTACTTTTTTCTTACAAACTTAGCGATGATTAGTTATTTTATAAAAATTTAAAATTTATAGTCTCATCTGCCAATAGTTGTAAAAAAATGGATAACATTGCTGCATTGTTTGACTTTCATTTTGAAAAAAGTAGTTAGTGTATTTTTGATTTTTTTTTGCAGTGTACAAATGCAATACAGATTTTTTTAAATAGATTGTTGAAATTTATTTAACATTCATATTATTCAATTTGCAGCTTTAATCCCTAGTGCCTAATTGCATACAAAATAAAATATTTATCTCATCATATTTCTTGGAAGCAGTCCTGTTCCATTTCAATAATATGTCTGAACCAGACTCTCTATAGGTCAGGGCCAGTATTATTGGTATGGTAATTGGTAGCTTAAGTATACTAGCCGTTGTCAACTTCGATTGTAAGAGGAAGAGAGAAATATCAAACTAGATGTTATATTAATGTTATATAGCTTCCATATGGCATTCTCATTTTATTTTAAAGGGAATGACTTATAAATAAAAATTGTTTAAGAATAATATTTTGTGCGTAGAAAACTCTATTTTCTTGAAAAAATATATTCTTTGAACAGAAAAATTAAAGCAGGTCATTTCATGACAAATTGATCAAAATCTTTAGCAGTCACTTTGCAGAGTTGTAAATGTATATTGTTTGTAAGTATCAGAGTATAATGTTATGTTCTGTGTAAATGCATTATTGTAGAGCTGAGACCACTCAAACATGACTACTGTATTATATAAATGCATGTGTGGTTTCATATGATTTATTATTGCTCTCTATGTACAAAGGAAATATGATTTAAATATATAAAACACATTTTATTATCACTGTGGTAATGTTATCAAAATATTTTTTTTTAAGTTGCATGTGCATCAACTAATAAAATGTGGTAGATACTTGAGAGTGTACGAGTTGTAAAAAGACGGAAATAATATTGTAAATGTGGTCTACTTATTTAGTGTAGTTTTAAATTGTGCTTTCTGCTGAATATGTAATATATAATGTGATACCTAAGCTTGCAGGGAAATGGACAACAGATATTTGCAATAGTCCTGGAGAATTGTTATTCTGCTGTTAAATAGTACGTATTATTGAAAGGTGACAATTTGTTGTGTGGTGACCTGGTATTGATGTGTAAATGTTTGAAAGTTTAGTGGCTAATCAGCCATTTATAATTGCATTTTGTGATTCATTTAGTTTATGATAGTAAATATATTATGTTTACCACATTGTTATTTTGCTATTTTTATTATATTGTTTCCAACACACAAAATATATAATCTCATCTGTTTCTCTTACGTATTAAGTATTTAACACCAAATGAAATGTGTTCCTCATCACAGAAAAATGTTTAGCTTCTTTCAGTGTGGCAATATTGCTTTCAAGGACTTTGTACTATCATATAATGCTAATGTGATATTCCTGAAGTTGTCTGGTTGCAATAAAATTCTATTCACAGAGATTTTCTTTTACATTATTTTTCATAAAATTAACTAAATTTTGATATTATGCAGTCCATTAGATGTTTGGGGACACAAAGAATAGGGCTAGGTATGTGACCTTCAAACATTATTTCAGAAGATGCATCAGTAAACTGCAAGACTTAAGGACTTACAGATGACTGTTTCCTTTTTTCATTAATTATGACATGCTGATTAATACCATTTAAATGCCAATCATGCAACTGAGGAATTGAGGTCAGTTTTAAATAAGGGCAGTAAAAGTTAATTCCATTAAATGATTTGATGATGAAAACAGCGGCTATGTTTTTAGATCTTTGTTCATTTACAGTATAATCTAGACACACTGCTCCAAATGATCTTGTACTGTATTTGGTAATGAGATCCAGTATTCGTTTTGCTGCTCATCTCGAAAAATATCACGTCGAAAATCAATGTTCGAAGTGCTATGTAGGTCATTAATAATCGTCGTAATGTAAAATAGTAATCCAGAGTTTTAGAAGTAATAATCATAATCCAAAGCCGTTTAAAATGAGCCGAAGTAGAAATTACAAATAAAATGAGCCGAAGTAGAAATTACAAATTGAATTTGAAAGCACAATGACTGCGAATGACTACAGAAATACGGACTCTTTTTGTCACATTTTATTTTGAGAGGAACCATTTGCTTGGAATGGGTAGAGGGTTGATTTTTCAGTCTGGAAGAACATAATCGAAGCCATTCCAGCGGCCGAAGGATTAACGAACAGAAAAAGAGGGCGAAGGGGACAGCTGTGGGTGGTGTAGCTACCGCAGATAACAAAAGCGTGCTTCACACGATGTCACCGAAGTTTTTTCATCTTATAAAATTTTTTTCATGGAAAATTTTTGCTATTTTTTTGTTGATCCCTTGAAAAGACCTCGAAAGAACAAAGTTCTCTATATTAATGTGCTCGCTATTATGGGATTCTACTGTATTTAACAATTGTCTGTAAACACTTATTGCTTGTTTGGGGTGCATATAAATTATAGGAATGGAAATTATTATTAACATAAACGTAACATATTTTGACTTTAATTAGTGATGTTAGTAGTTTAATTTTTAATGCGGCATTACTGCATAGACTTGGTCAGTTTTTTCCACGTTTGTTGATGAAAAATTTTACACTACTGAAACATGGATAATGTATAAGTTGTTGCAGTTTTATACTAACACTTGACATTATTTTTTGTGCTTATTTCATAACGTAAAAATGCTACACTTTTTTTCCTGTGCCTGTGGCCTGCTTCTGCAACAGACATGTTGCCATTTAGTAAATGTAGAATTTTTATTTGTCAGTCAAACTAAGAACTTTGTGCTCTCTCTTTGGTTTAAGGTTCACTTTCACCTTTCTTTATGGAGACATTTACGCTACAGGCCACAGAATCATGCATAACTGCACATAGTACATGCACTTCAAGGCCGGGCGGGCGGCAAGCAGATAAACAAGACAATGTAATTACGTAAATACACGTGTTCTGTATGAAGTGGTTTGCTGGCGGGTGACGCGGGATGAAAGCGGGCGGTGCGGGAGATATCAAATCATTTTGAATTCAAATTGTGCGGCAAGTCCGCAACAAGCAAGGTACCTAGATGTGAATTAAGTAACGCCTCCTGGGCCGTCAGCCGCATGCACATTCAATACCGCATCATCTCCTTGCCACTCCCCAGCCCGCTTACCCTAGCTTACTACACACACCTAGCACATTGCTTAATGAAGCTGATACACTATGGTCTACAACACAAAAGTGTTTCATATTTATATGTATTTTTTAAGTTTTTCCACATTTTCCAGCGGTGGTTGGTAAAACCCGAGGATGCGAAGACTGTATTTACATTCAGCATAAAAAAAATCAAAAGAGACCACTAAAATAAAATTGAGGAATCTTAGCAAAATTTTAGCAAGTTGCACTGAAAATAGATTAGAAATACATAAATAACTTAGTTCACAGCGGTAAAGACTTACAGTAGAGCCCCGATTTAACGAACTCGGGAATAACGAAAACAGCAATTTAACGAAAGGATTTTTAGGAACTATGAAAAATAACCAAAAACGTATGAAATAACTATGTAACTTTGATAAAATTAAATATAAAGTGTAGTGTAAGTCTATTAAAAATAGGTTTACTGGCCACAGTATATTAATTTTTAGTGTGAAACCATCCGTCAAGAAACAAAAAAAGCGTTAAAATTCATTTAAAACTTAGGCCGCGGGAGTGATTTTGAGCTGAGTGCGCGTGGCTGAGCAAAGATGGTCGAGCAAGCGACGCTGTGTTGTGTAACAAACGTACGCCTAGATCCTCATCCGGGTGACTGGCGAGTGAACGAGCATCTAGATACCCTGTCCACACAGCGCGGCAGCGGACAGCATGGGTACTAATTCACAAATAGTGTTTTGCGTCCCCGTCAGAATGCTCTACCAGGCAGCTTGCTTTTAGACTAATTCTTTTATTGATAGAATGTGGTGGTGTCCAGCGTGATTATTTTCTGTCACGTCCCGTGATAAAACCAGCGTTTCTATAAAAAGAAATATGTTGTTGTATTATTTATACAGGCTTTTTACAACAAATGTATTAACATAAATAATATGTTTCACCGATGTTAAAAAACGCTTGAGTGCAAAATATTTTTAGACGGGCAGCAACCAGTGTTTCACGAGCGCTGCGGCCTGTAAGTTACAATGGCCACCTCAGCGCGTTATATTATTTTACCGTTATCTCGCAAACTTTTACTTAAGTTTTCATGGCTTATTTTTTTAATGGAAATTTCCAAAAATTTTTTGGAGACGCAGGACCGAGACGGAAAGTAAGACGACTCGGCTGTGTTTATCGTCACTTCTCACATGTTGATGCTCGTGAGTGGGGGGCCTAACTATTCGGGCGCGCCCAATTTGATTGTGCCACTGGCACAGTTTTTTTAGCCATTTTTATTCTTGATTACTGTGGAATGCTGTAATGTCTCGGAGTGCATCAGTTCTCCTTCAACTCGTGGATGTTCAGTTCTGAGATACATGCCAAACTGCTGGCAATTTTCTGTCACCGAAAAGATAGGTGGGTTCGGCCATCACGCAGTTGTGATACGAAAAGGTTTACAAGTGTATGAAAATACACCAAGAAAAAAATTGTTTTGATGCTGTCTCTTCAAACTACCACGGCACCACGTGCAGTAGAGATAGAACTCTCATCTCAGGGTATATCATGGGTTACGAAGGCGTGCAAGAGCATGGAAATGAAATAAAGTCAGATTTCATATGAATGGCACATTTACTAAGGCGCAAAATTACTTGGCATTACAAACAAAGGACATGCTACTAAGACAAATTATTACAATTCAGGCCATTTGCAAGAGTTACCAATAAGAGTTCCTTCAGGCCCGCATACATCACGCCCAAACGCCTCGGTAAACTTGTACCAAAGTTACCGCGCCACGCAAATAAATTACAGTGACTGCCATCAAGCGGTGAATTGATAGAAATAAAAAAAACGAAGCTAGTCAAGTGAGCGCAGTCGTGATACAGGGCACACGCTGCTGACCAGGGAAGTCATAGCCTCCAACCCAGTGCACATATCCCTTCGGAACTCTTTTAATTACTATACTCTACACGGGCTGTTCAGAACTGTCAATTCAAAATGTATGACTCCTAGCAATGTATACATGATACTTAAAATTTCTAGATTACGTTAAAAAGAACATGTTGACATAAAATTATACAATATACTAGAGGCGTCACTGGCAACTTCGTAACGGGCGATTCCCAGAATTCACGGCCCTTTGTCTAACCTCATGTTCTCCTCAGGCATCAACCTGTCACATGCCTGAGGCCATCCACAAACATCAAACTTATACAAAACTGAAAATATGAAACATACCCTATGGTCTTTCAATTACATCAACAAGTTACTTAGATAAAATTCAAGAAAGACATAGCTGAACAAAATTAGACTAGTCTGAACTCTCTACGACGAAATTGACTGATTGATATTAATAACTTATTAATTATGAAAATTAAGCTAACACTAGCCCTATGTAGCCTACCGCAATAATTATTGATTAGTTACAAATGAATTTGTTATAAAATTGATCGCTCCTTGCTTCAGAATGACATTCTATAGCCTCGCAGGCTAAAGTTCATCCACAGATCTTGATGTTAGAAATTATAGCTAAATAACAAATAAAGAAACTAATTAAAATGATGAACTCTCGGCGAACAAACGATGCACTTGCACTCAGAAAGCCGGGCAGGCTCACCACTTTGACCGGGCAACTTATGAAATGTGGGGCTTCACTTCACACTGCACACAATATCAAATTGAACCAAAGTGACTGGTTGCTGCCTTAGTGAGTTGGGGCTCTTATGTGTGGGCCGGCATTGTGGTCGGTGTTAAACTACACTGGGGTCGAGCCAACAACATCATAATTGAAAAGAAAAAAGAAGGAAAACATCTACAAAACAGTACAAACGTAGAAAATGTGGCATACTACTTAGTAATTACAAGGATGTGCAATAATAGTAACGATTATTGGATGTACAAGGATTCTAGTAACTAAAACAATCACAAACTGTGTTCTTCTGCATTTTGGGACAGGAATGTTTGTTTATGTTTTCAGTTTGAAAATATACAGGCAAAACTAATTGTTAGTATAAATTACGAAAAAATTTAACAATCAAAAACTTTTATCAATCCTCGATTCTTTACTAAGACTCAAGGGTATTGAAGTATCGAGGAGTCAATTTTCCCAGTCTTATTTAATGCAGTATAACTTTGTTATAACGTTTCTGAAGGGTCTCAAAAATGTATGCTTTATAAAAGGGAATTCCGTACATTTTTTAAAACGGTTTAAGGGATCAAACATATGCAGCCTAATAACCAGGAAAATGTTATACAAGGGTTCACTATAATGGTTCTACTGTAGTATACAAGGTCGCCGATGTAATGTGTGATAACATAGCTGCTGACATCACCAGTGTGCACCTGTCTCTCTCTGCCTGAGGGGATGTAAGACTGTGCAGCTTGCATTTCTGCAGTTTTTTTTTTATCAGTTATATGTTTTTGAAATGTAAGAAGGAAAAAATAATTACAAAAAAAATTTGTTATAACTTACCACTCGTACCACTGTTTTTTATTTCCAAAACAACACGCCCAACAAGTCTCGATTGCTTAACTGAATGCCACATTTAACTGTTGTCAAAGCACCATCATTAACTTTACACTCGCTCAGCATATGTGACAACATAATGGTGAGTGCTGATTGGTGGTACATATGCGTGATTACAGTGCGTCACGTGCCATGCATTGTTTGCCAGGGTGCCAACTCTCTCTCTCTCTCTCTCTCTCTCTCTCTCTCTCTCCCCCCCCCCCCTTCCTCCTCCTCCATGTGTGTGTGCGTGTGTGCAGGCATGTGTTGGTGTGTGT
>PNEQ01004372.1:40064-59371 GCA_003012365.1 Medauroidea extradentata
GAAGTAATGTAGTCTTAAGTTAGTATAGCTGTCACTATAGTAGTATAATCCCATAACCTATCTACTATAAATTCTATACTGTATAAGAATTCACTTTTTTTTACAGACTATAAGACAGTAGAACTATGTAAATAAAACCGTGTATCCTTCTGTCACCATGTACTTTCCAGCCGACAACTAAAACATGTCAACAGTTAAGGTATATAATTGCAATAAAACTCAAAATGTGTTGTAATTTTCTTTTGGATATTTTTTGATCTCAGACAAGTAATTTGTTTTCAATACTGGATGCACATTTATCTTACTTAGCTTAGGTAACGGAAAATTATTTCATGTTACAGTAATGAATAGCCTACTCTACAGATGTTAAAGGATTTAAGATTATTTATTGTGTATTTTCGTAGGTACTGTCTACTCTCGACTATACGACCCCGGGAATAACAACCCTTTTTCCACAAACCGTAAAAAATAGAAAAAAATTTGCTTGAAAATTTTTTTAATTCAAAGAAAATAGCATAAAAAAGCATTACATTTATTATGGTTGCAGTTATTTCTTGAAATCTGTACTGCCGTACATGGTGTGTGTTCTAAAATTATACGTTGCTGCCCTTCCTCCCGCGCGACGCGATGGCCAGCCAGCCGGCCCAAATGCATCTTCCCATCCCCCGGCCGGTCGGTGACCCACCCGCTTCTTTCCCTCCACCAGCCAACCACTCCAATAAGGCAGTTTCGCTCACCCCTTTTTCATTATGTGAACGTCGTAACTTTTTTGCCGCTGATTTTTCGTGTCCTTGGATACGGTAGTCAGCCTCTGTACCTATGATATTACGAATAAACGTTTTCCATTTTATTAACTAAATGCTATTAAATATAATTGCCTTCATGTAATTTAATGATGTATACACAGTAATGTTTATAACTCATTATTCTTTTAATAAGTGAAAGCAGGACAGTTCATAATTGACACTACCAAACGTCGGGTGCATGTCTCAGTTATGCGTGGCATAGGGCAGTAGGATACTTGACAACAGCGCGTCTGGTGTGAGTCACTAGCCCACACGTGCGCTCGCGCCCACGCACACGCAATCGGCTCGACCGTAAATAACAGCTGTGGATACAATTGTATACGTTGGTGAAAAGAAAATGTGAAACAGCATTGTGTAGTTTTAAAGTTGTCTGTGAATGTGATATACAAACTGATTACTTTCACGCGGCGGGCCGAGCTATAGAAGTGAAAGAACTGCAAAACAAAGGCAGTATTGTTATCACAGGGTGTCTACTAGGTCACGAAAGTCCTGAAAAAGTCACAATTTGTGAAAAAGTTCATAAAAGTCCCATAATTGTCACTAATTTCAAGTATATTTTGGTATGAGTCACAAAAATTTTTTCAGGTGTTTTATTCTTGTCGAACCAGTTGTCAAACGTACATGTTTACACTACTAGTATTTCTCGTGCACTGTGCAAGTAAAATAAATAGTAATTAGTTTGTGTATTACTGTAGTTATCATAGTCATCTTCATAGAGACAACTATATAGGAATATGTTGATTACACATTTAAAATTGGACATGCTTCACTATCAGCAGTTGGAGGAAACATAATGAAAATTGTTGGCTGTGTTGCTGTTGTTAAAAAATATTTTAATTAATTCTTTTTGAACAGTTTTTCAAGAAAAAGTCACTAAATTTTTTACTTGAATCAATCTGGTAGACATCCTGTATCATCACGTCCCATCTGCTGAGCGAGCGAGTGTCAGGAGTTGTGACTAGGAAGTGATCAAAAGTGGCACAAGTAACAGGTTAGACACGTCGTATATGTTGTTTTTGAACTAACCAGTTTTCAGATAGGTCCTTGCACACACAAATAATCATACCAAGACAAGGTCCCAATAGAATTCCTGTTGCCGGCAAAGTTTGTGCCTAATATGTCAAAGAAAAATCTTTTAGTCTATAGATGTCAATCATAACATACATTCATTCAGAATGTATGTGCTTATTGAAATAAATTACTATTTTAATCTACAACATTGCGATAGTGCCCTGTAAATAGTTTCGAAACGCAGACACTGCTGGCACTTTAATTTACGTTGCCGACGATATTTATGTTTCATTATCATGAATTCATGCTTAATGTTGAGCTACGGAAAGGTCATATATGCACGTCCAGAGAATAATTTATTCAAAATATTTCACTCTACTGAAAAATATTACTATTTCAATAAACTTTGTTGCAGTATTCTTGCAAATAACTTCCAAAAATGGTCATTGCGGGCGCAATAATCTATATTGCTGGCGACGTTTTTGCTTAATTTTGAGCCAAAGAAAGGTAATAATCCACTTCCAGTGTATCTATTTATTCCAAATACTTCACTCTACTGAAAAATATTACTATTTCAATAAACTTTATTGTGGCATTCTTGAAAATAATATCCCAAAATGGATGTTGCGAGTGTATCGGTACCTAACATTTATGATTTATATTGAACTAAACAAAGGTCATAGATCCACTTCAATGGCATACTTTTAAAATAACATGTTTGCTTTTCAAAATAAATGTGTGTCATTTTATAAAAACATGTAATTTTTGCGCCAAAGACGAGTGAACGCCGATCCAATGATAAAAATCGGTAAATGTCGACATTTAAGGTAAGGGATCACCGAAAATTTTTCAAAATTCTAATAATGATCCCTCCGAAATAACGACCGTATTCCCGGGAAACGTGAAGGGTCGTTAAATCGGGAGTTGACTGTACGCTCAAAATTGTTGTTAACATTTAAGGGCGTTACCAAAAATAAAACAAACATGTATGGGTAACTTATATAGTATTTGATACTTCTGGATTTTTATTTCTTTTTGACACCTAAAAAGTTTAAATGATAGCAGCATATTTAGTTTAAAAAAACTGAAGTTGCAAGAGCGTAAAGCAGTGCAAACAAATGTTTCTAAATTAAAATAAAATATAAAGCAATACAGTTCATGCAAGCATTATTGCAAGTATTTTTCTTGCTGCTTTTAATTTGGTTCACCACTACCAGAACATAAAGCGGTATATTTAAAGTTTTAAGTAGTAGACTATCCAAAAAACATAACTTTTGTGGTAGGGCCTACCTTCAAAATTAGAAAAAATTTAATATCAGTGTTATTATCATAGTCGTACCACACACAATACCTAAAAAAACTTATAAACATATTGCACTCACCTAAATGGAAATAATATATCAACATAAAGCGTAAGTAGTAATAAACAAACATGGGTAGGCCTAATTGCCCAGATCAGCCTCAAGTGGGAGTGTTAGACAATTTTATTTATTGTATTCTTAGTTTTTGAGCCATAACATTTATTCATTTTGTGTTATCACAATTTGCTCTTCATCGAAACATAGAATATATTCTTGGTGAACGCTATGATCTTTGAAAGAACTGAGCAATGAGAGTGCATGACTGGATTTATTTTCTTTGGTCATACTCCACTGCGAAATGAATGACTGTCAAAAGAAAACTAAAAATAAGACAAAAAAAACATAAATAAGCAGAGTATGCTTTAGTCAACATGATACATACACAACATAAAATTTCAAAAATTGAATCGGGTCGAATAAAACTAGGAACAAACAGATAATAAATGAAGTAACAAAAATAAAGAAAGAAACCAAAGTTAACATGCACCATAATGATGAGACGAAACAAAAAACAGTAGTTTTCCAGACAGTCAGTATTAATGACATTTCAGGAACTGGAATCTGTTCCTGTCATCAGGTAGACACAAAGGGTTCAAGAACACAAGTGCAACTGATGAGGAGAATGGAAAAACCATGGGTTTATGTAGGGTAAAGCCCCTTATCCTGCTCAGCCAATGGGAGACAAACTGTCTCCTGATTGCTCGCAAAACATAGATTGACTGATTGGTTGTGGTGGGTCGAGTGTTTGTTTTTGTTATGTGCTGTAAAGTTGTTTCTCTCTTAATCAGTGGGATCCACATATTTTTCAATTCAATACTCTGTTGACTGAAAATGTTGCTATTGCTAATAATAAAGGCTGATTATTTTATTTTTCTTTTAATTTTGTCAGTTTCCTGTGTAAGTGGTTTAGAGTCTTCCCAAAGGATTTTGTGGCCAAAAATCTAGATTACCCGAACATGCATGGGAAAATAGCCACCAATCAGGAGACAGCTCATCTCTCATTGGCTGAGCAGGACAAGGGGCTTAACCATGGGTTTAAACAGGGTATTTCCAATCTCCTCATCAGGAAAGAGAGAGTGGCCAGTGAAAGGACACAGACTTCTGTTCCAGCAGCCGTAGTGTGCACATCGCGCGCACTGCCGTTTAGTCTACCAGACCTTCAACTTCAGTCGCTCATCTGTGTGTTGAATACGTAACCGTGCCAACGAAGACACTCAGTGTGAGTTGGTTACTATTGCCACAGGTCGGCTAGGCAGAATAGCTAGCTAGTTTATTTAAATTTCATTTAGGCAAGCTAGCAAGTGCTTGACACCGAGGGACATTTGAAAGGTTTCCTGTCTGCTGCTGTTTTAACAGCATCAGACAGCTTCTTCAGTTATCAGTAGCTTTATTTTGTAGGTTTAGCTTCTAGCCTCGCATATTTAGCCGCTAACTTCAATTAGGTGTACACCCTTCACCCCTCGGGGGCCCCTCCTGGCATCATGTTGGATGCCAAAAAACGCAAAGCAGATGACACAGTCCACACCCCCAGCAGCGAAAGAATGGATTCCGAGATCGGACAATCCAGTCACCAGGGTCAGCAACCCCTGCCCTTGCAGTCCAAGCCCGACATTAGGCCAATCACTGTGTACCACACCAAAGACGTAACCTATGGCATGGTCCTGTCTCTCCTCAAGGCAGAGCTGAGGCAGCCCACCAAGAACAGGGTTACCCCGCAGGGCGTCCAGAATATGCCCCAATCAACCGAGGACTACAGGACAACGATCCGCATCCTGGAAGAAGCAGGTGCAGGGTTCAGTGTCCTCACCTCCCGCCCAGAACTGCCACTGAAAGTTGCAATAAAGTGGCTAGAAAAAACCCTGTCCATCTCTTTCATCCGAGATGACCTCAGGGAACTCGGGTTCAATCCCATCAACATCGAGCCTAAACTCTACCAGCGCGACAGGCAGCCGCTACATATGTTTGTGGTGGAACTGCCAAACAATGAAGCGTCACACAAAATCTTTGATTTGAAATACCTGTGCGGCCTGGTAGTGAAGGTAGAAGACTACCAGCGCCCAGAAGAACCCCCCCCCCCTCCCCAATGTAGCCGATCTCAGCGCTTCGGCCACAGCAGCAAGGTGTGCCGAGCGCCTTCCTGCTGTAGACTTTACAGCAAGAGCCACCTCACAATCGCGTGCAACCTGGAAAACAAGGACGACCGCGAAAAGCGATGCTGTGCTGGATGCAGAGGCGCCCACGCAGCAAACTAGCAAACTACCGAGGCTTCACTGCCTACAAAGAGGAAAAGTGCAGCTTCCTTCTTCAGGAGGAGCGCAAAAAGAGGCAGCAACAGTCCAAGGCATTCCTTCAGGCTCAGAGCCAAGCCCCGCGCAGTTACAGCACCCACCGTGCCCCCTGGGCTCAAACAAGCCCTGACGGCTGGACCATTGTCCAGAAAGGCCAGCAAGTCCGTATGCCTGCCCAGAATTTTGTGCCAGGCTTTGCACAATATGTACCTGTTACTACGAATAACAGGTACAATGCCTTTTATGCAGAGCAGGGATATTCGGAAGTAGATTTCCCTGCCTTAGCCAACCCCCATAGGCCACATGGACAACGCCCTGCTCCAGCTGGACAAAAGGGGAAAATGTCCGCTAAAACAAATAAAAAATCTAGCCTGTCAGTGCTCGCTTCGAGCAAGCCAAGCAGGCTGTGCCCCTCCCCGCCCCAGGTGCCGCGCCAGGATAGGCCGGAGCGCCTGGCCAATCAGGAGTGACCAGCTCAAAGCGAGCATATTCAGGCTCCAGAAATGGCCCAGGATGCCAGTATGGAAGTCACAGCAGCAGAGAGCACAAATGTCCTGTCCCTCTCAGTCTTCACAACCATAGAACAGCAATTTGCCCAAAGCCCTAAGGTCCAGCAAGACCCCCAACTGGGACAGCTGTGCACACAGCTGTTCCACTTGCTCGCGATCTGGCTAGACCCGAGCAGCTCCCTAGAGGACAAGTGCAAGGCCAAAATGGGCTTTGCCTTGTGAGCTAAAAAATGGACCAAACCAATGCCACCCCTAGGCAGGATAACAGACCTGCAAACAGGCCCCCCTCCATAGAAAAAAATCTCGTTCTGGAATGCAGCAGGCATCCGGAGTAAGAAGCAGGAACTGATAGATTACTTAACATGCCACCAGGTATAAATTGCGGCAATTACCAGTAATGAAACCCACTTACGCCCACAACACCGTTTCTCCGTCCCAGGTTACTCTTGCTTTAGGAGAGACAGAGAAAATAATGCAGGATTGGGTGTTTTAATTATAATTAAAAACACAATAAACTGCCATGCAGCAAAATAGCCTCAATTAAACACACTTGAAGCCGTGGGTATTGATTTAAAGTTCGGCGGCCAGCAATTATCTCCTTACTAAGTCTATTTGTCCACCTGGCAGCACACTTGCGCGCATGGATTTTAATGAATTAACAAACATATCCCCGTTCTGTTGGCTGTCGGCAACCTGAATGCAAAACACCCCACCTGGGGCTGCAGGGTGCGGACAGCCAATGGAACTACTTTATTGAATCACCAAATCAGGCACTATTAATTAATGCGCCCGATGAACCTTCATTTGAAACTACACAGGCAAATCACCAGCCTGATATTTTAGATTTTGCAATATGTAAAGGCCTTAATATGACCTTTACATTAGAAATAATACATGAATTGGCCTTGGACCATTACCCTGTCCACTTAAATTTTGATTAACTGGAAACAGACGTAAGGCCAATGAGAAAAATTAAAGATTATAAATACGCGAACTGGGAATCCTTCCAAGAGTACTTGGACGAGGAAATTACTCTGCCAGATCCTGTTAGCACCCCCGGCGAATTAGATTCTGCGATTGACCATATCACAGAGCTGATTCAATCAGGTATTAGTCAATTTGTCCCTGAAAAGACCCCTAAGCCACACAGTGATTCGCTGCCTGATAATATTTGGCAACTGATCACTCAGAAAAATCTCCTGCACAGGTGCTACTCGCGAGGTAGAACTGGCCAACACAGAACACAAATAAATGCACTTAGAGAGCAAATTAACCTAGAAACTGTCCACTGGCAAACAGACCAGTGGAATAATAAATTATCCCGTCTCACCACTAAAGATAATAGTCTTTGGCACTTAACAAAGGCGCTTACAAACAAGCGCAATCCTATCCCGCCTCTTCAAGGCACAGCAGGTACTGCCTACACACCCCAGCAAAAAGCAGAGGCTGTAGCTAATAATTTAGAAATGGTTTTTATACCGAACATCCAACCCTGCGACCCAGCTCATGTGGCTTGCATATATAGGGACCTCCGAGTGCGACTTCACCAGCCCTCAGCTGACGAACCAGAATTTACGCATGCAGACGAGGTAAAACGTATAATTAAACATATTGTTAAAAGTTTGGAGCACAAACTTTTCATGTGGTCAATTCCCATGAGTTCTTTTGGGATAGAGGTCTTATTATTAGAAATAAGAGTTAAATTAAGAACTGGATTTAATAGCTCACAAAGCTACGAAATACACAAAACGGTAATCAACTATAACTCTCACAACACAATTAGTTATGCACACAACTAGGACTGTGCCACAGAATGTTAATAAACTTAGACAATTAAAGCACAAGAATATTTAACATTAATCAATTAAAGACTACAAATCGCAATAAAAGTTTAGTCAAGTATCCAATTAACAGTCTCTCAAACAGTTACAATGTACAACCTTAACAGTTCTAAGGGAGGATGGCTAACCATGTACAGTGCAGCACCCAGAGTGCACCACTGTCTTCACTCTTGGGGCCTTCGGTTCGACTCTGTCGCGCACCTCCTTATTCACCTGTCGACCCACAGCAGAAGCCCTCTTGTCTCACCCAGTACTGCTCCGAAGGTATGGGCCTGTAGCCTTACAGTAGACTCCGACGTCACCAAGACGTCCTCACCAGTCTATCTGCACAAGCTTAGCCCCTCCTCCGAGCAGAACCAAAAACGAACTCTTGAAGCACTCCTCTTGAATCACCAGGTAGAGAGTCTCCTCAAGTAGCCATTTACTGCCCTCCTCGACACAACACTGTCAGTGTTGTTCTCCACAGCTCACCGCCTCTGTAGCACTCCAACACAACACCGCAAGTGTTCCTGCATTCCTGCAGCCCGCTGACGTCACACAGCCTCGATGCCGCCGACCACTGCTGTCGTGTTGCCATCCACGAGACGCCCCACCTCGTCAGCTCAGTCGCGTCGACACACCTTAGTGTTGTCTGTCCTTTCTGCAGGGTGCTGATGCTACTCAGACTTGACACAGACCATTGCCGCAGTGTTGCCGTCCTCGTGATGCCACATCTTGTCAGTTCCGCCGATGTTAAATTGGCCTCGACACTGTTGTGATACCGCCCTCAAGGCGCTGGGTCCTCATCTCTGCGCCGCCGCCAGTGTCTCCTCTCGGCCTGTCACTTCTCACGACATCCATCGCCGCCCCTAGTGGCAACACCGTCCCTAAGGGTGCTGCCTCACACCACTCTCGCTCTCACTTCATCTTCACGACTCACTACAAGACTATCACTTCCAGACTGACTGCACAGTACTCGACTGACTCTTCAAGACTCCAGACTGACTCATGTTGCGCAGTACCGAGGCTTTTATACGGCCCTGTCAGTGACGTCAATGGCTGATGAAACATGGTGACCTGAGGTCTAAAAATAGACATTACCTCGGTCGTATCTGTTGGTAGTCACGTATTCGTACTGGCGTCATCGGGGAACCCCAGCGACGTCTCTCGGGAGTTGCAACATAGCTGCGAAAACCCATAACATCACTGGTTGACTCACAGGGCTGACCACCCAGCATGATGTAATGTGCCTGCTGCCCAGCCAACACGCAACAATATGAAGCCCCCCAAAGCACCTGGGTTCGATACCCTGCAAGCTATAGTGCTTAAGCAGCTGCCAGAGTCTACACTAGAGGCTCTGGCTAGGTGCATAAATGCAAGCATGACACTTGCGCACTTCCCCACGCCCTGGAAACGTGCCAATGTTATTGTTTTCCCTAAGCCTGGCAAGGATCAGACTTTGCCACAAAATTACCGCTCCATAAGCTCTTAAGTACGCTCTCAAAAGTGCATGAATGTGTTCTGCTGCGCCGCCTCAATACATTCAAAACGTGAATATTTTTCCTAATGAGCAATTTGGCTTTAGGAAAAAGCACTCCACTGTTCATCAGTTAGACGTCAATATTCAGTAGAATACTTTCTTGATGTAGAGAAAGCATTTGACAGGGTGTTTCATGCTCGACTACTTTATAAAATGTATGAGAAACATTTCCCCAACTGTTATGTTAAACTCATTGCCTCCTACCTAGAAAGGCGCTCTTTCACGGTAACTACTGACGGAGCGACCTCAGAATAGAAATTAGAGAATGAGTTCCCCAAGGCAGCATACTAGGCCCTGTTCTTTATAATTTATATAGGTACTAGCGATATTCCGTGGCCCCCTAACTGGAACATTAACCTAGGTGTATATGCTGACGATACAATCATATACAAGCGATCCCGAAGTGCCGAGATCGCAACTCAGCGAGTCCAGGAAATGCTCAACGAGCTAGAAAGTTATTTCCGCCTGTGGCGAGTTAAAATCAATCTAGGCAAATGCGAAGCTGTGGTTTACACATGCAGAAACATTCCTGCCAATTTTCTCTGACTCACTCTGTTTAATGAGGATATTCCATATAAAAACAAAGTGAAATATTTAGGCTTAATATTGGATGAAAGGCTGACATTGGGAAGTCATGTAGAGAGCAAGAGAAACCTTGCTTATGCTCGCATGTCTGCACTTTATCCAGTGACAAATCATAAATTCAGCCTTAAGCTAAAAAACTGACTTATAATTTACAATACTATGATTTGACCTATTTTAACCTATGCAGCTCCTGCGTGGGCTTATTGTGGGAAATCGCACTCTCGCACTTGCAAAATAAATGTCGTATAATAGCGGCAGATGCACCTAGGTATACTCCTATAAGATATTTGAATGCAGAGCTTAAACAAGAAATGATGGAAGACGTTTTCTGCAAAATGGCAGAGCAATTTTACGTTACTAGCCATAATAATCAAAATCCTTTAATTGCAAGCCTTGGGGATTACGATCCTGAAGAAAATCAGGGTTATAAGCGACCAAAATCGCTTCTAGCGCATAGGCCTCCTTAGTCTTTCTCGGTCCGGAACCAGCAGGCGCTGTGATTGGCCGGAGCTCCGGCCACTTGCAGGGCCCCTGCCCCGTGACCTACTAGTTTTCTAAACTCTCTCGTGGTCCAGAACATGAAATACACTGTCTTGAGACTTGTCCTAGCGCCTGCGCAGAAAATAGTTATTAATTAGCTGGTAATTTAGTTAATAGCAAGCCCCGATAAGTGTAAGTAAACTACATTAATCAGGATTTATTTACAAGCCACACACACACACACACCCCTCCAGGCCTGGTAACGCACAGCTCCGCCTTAGGAGTTCTCTGCCTGTGCTGACGAGGGCTGACATCACCGCCTGTCATGCTGCTTAGGCTCGTCTGGAAGCCTTCAGCCCCAGTACCGGCCTGAGTATGCATGGCAGGAGCCGCACAAATACACTAAACAATTACAAGTTACACTTACAATGGAAACCTGGGGTAACACGTAATATTTTTCACTATATCAAGACTTTCCCCACGAAAACAACAATGCGAAACACTATGTATTCCACAGCGTATGGTATAATATACACTGTACAGCCTTTGGCTCGTGGCAGCACGCTGTTGAAATTACATTGCTCTATTTAATTACCTAATTATTATTATATTATACACTCACAATCTAACACTTTTAGTTATAGTAATTGCTAGTTGTAAGTTAGCTGTGGTGTTTCTTGTGGGACCAGAACGGCCGAGGCCTGTGATTGGATGGAGCTGTGGTTGGCCGACAGGATCACTAACAACCCATCAGAGAGCAGCTGCTGGCACAGATCTTTCTGTGCTTAGCATGAGTCCCGAAAATGTATTATTCTAGCCAATTATTTATTTTAAAAATATGCTAGCTAGAGAGCTAGTTAAGTGTACTAATTTGTGTATTTTTAAGTTTGTTACAGGTATCTACTGGAGATACGGGAGGACGAGGCGCCTTTAAAACCTCGTCCTCCACCAGGGCATTGTGCTAACCCACAGTGCACTGGTTAAAACCAGCACCCTTAGGGTAGGTTAGGAAAAAAAGTCTCCTCATCAGTCACACTTGTGTTCCCGAACACAGTGTGTCTACCTGATGATGGGAACAAATTCCAGTTCCCGAAACGTCGTTAATTTTGACTGTCTGGAAAACTACTGTTTTTTGTTTCGTCTCATCGTTTGTGTCGTTTTTTCTGTTTGTGTCTGATATCTTTGTATGTTGTTTCATCTCATCGTTGTGTCGTTTATTGTATTTCTGTTCGTGTCTGATATTTACTGCGTTTTGTTTTGTCTCATCGTCACGTTGCATGTTAACTTTGGTTTCTTTTTTTATTTTTATTTTATTTATTATCTGTTTGTTCCTTGTTTCATTTGACCCGATTCCATTTTTTGAATTTTATGTTGTGTATGTATCCTGTTGACTAAAGCATACTCTACGTATTTATGTTTTTGTGTCTTATTTTTAGTTTTGTTTTAACAGTAATTTATTTCGCAATGGAGTATGTCCAAGCAAGTAAATCCATTCACTGCTCTTTACATGATTTTGGACATACATAGAGCTACATTAAAATCGCAAGTGCGATAAATGCGAAATAGATGTGAAATTTCTTCCGGCATTCTTGCGAAATATTTGCGATATTTTCAAAAAGTAGGTTGCCAGTTATCATTAAAATATAAGTACCGGCAGGCCATCCATACTTAACTTAAACAAGATAACTACCTTCCAGAATCTTCACATAAGCATTTAACTATTACTTATGATTTGAAAATAAGAAACTAGATTATTCGTTAAGTTTTAGCGATAAAAAGGTACTTACATTCTTTAGGTTTCGAAAAACATTGAGTGTAAATTAAAAACCACCCGTGCTCGCTAACACGGTAGGAACTTTTTTTTAAAACTTTTTAACCTGAGACATCATTAATTTTCCGTAATCATAAAATAACTTATTTCAATGGAATTCTGCAGGCTTTCGCGGCCGTTGTCGAACTGACTAGCTTGGCTTCCGGGCTGGAGCCGCGTCTTCGTGGTTCCTGCGACCATGAAGACGCGGCTCCAGCCCGGAAGCCAAGCTAGTCAACTTATTTCAATGTCGTAATTTTGGCTTCAAATAGTTGTTTACTAACAACAATTTGCGCCGACGATAAGTTTGTAACGAAACAGCAAATAGCAACAATTGAATCAACTAATTGACTTTAGCGACTCGGTTCGATCGTCAAACTATCGCAACACGTCTACAGTGCTGCGGTCTGCCCTGCCATTGGACGTTTGAACTATCTGTGAAATCCACACTTTACACTGACGTCAAATGTCGTCTTTATATTATATTTGCTGACGTTTATTGAAAGTATATTTTCCATGAAGGTGTTTTAGTTTTAATACACGTAAACTGTATCATACTTGCTTTGTGTTTGACAGAGTTTTTCGTGCGTGAATATTTCTAAGTTCGGAGCATTGTGTTTCTGTTACTTTGTTGTAATTTTTTTTTCTGTCTGCTTGAATTGCGGCAATTGCGTTTTGAAATGGGAAGATCCCAAGTGACTATTAAAGATCGAGTCGGGGACTACAAGGCAGAAAATTTTTACGTAAGTGAATAAGGAATTTTAATGTGTGGCTTTTGCAACGTGAAGTTAAGAGTGGGAACAGAAAGATAATTTCGACAAACACTGTCAATCTAATGGGCCTAAAAAAAAACGTCAGCGGAAAATGACCCTCGGCCTAGGAAGCGGCAAGCCAGCTTGGTTGCTATAAATGAAAAAGTAAGAAAAGCCGAGTAAGACAAATCTGAATTTGTCTTGGATACTGTAAAGGCATTCCTTCAAGGAAACATACCCTTACATAAACTAGGCAACCCTGCATTACGTGAATATTTGTCTAAATATGTTAAGGGATCTGGTGACTTGCCAACGGGTGACAAGCTGTGACGACTTTATGTGGAGCAATGTGGCAAAGAGAAGAGGGAGAGACTGTGCAAAGAATTTGAAGGTGAAGACACTGTTATAGTTGCTGACAAAACAACTGACAGTCGAGGGCGTTGTGTTTTTACAGCATTATTTAGAACTGTAAGTAGTGCAGCAAAACAAAAAGTTGCCCTTGCAAGTTGCACCTTTCTGGATAAAGCTACAGGAACAACATGCAGTCACACAATTGTACAAACTGTCCAGAAATATGGCATTTCGTATGAGCACATTGTTGGTCTGGTGTCTGACTCAGCTCGGTATATGGATACCTGCTTCACTGCTTTGACTTGAGTGTGCTTGTTGGGGACCATTTGATACATTTTAAATGTTGGGCCCACAAAATTAACCTCATCGGAGACGTCTTTATGAAAGAACTGCCACAACTTAACAGGCTGATTGTAAACCTGAAAATATCATTTCTTCATGGCAGAAAGATCCAGTCATCACAAGGTGGAATTCTCGGTTCAAAAGTGTTGTCTGACAAATATCTCGAGCCTCTCACAAACTTTCTTACTCAGTATGAAGAAAAAAAATGCAAGTAGTCTGTTGGTTTGTAATACACTACAGACCCCAGAAATGAAATTGCAAGTAAAGGCACAGATTACATTTATTTCTGAAATCTGCCAACCTCTAATAACATTGATAAATCTTTTTGAAGGTTCTGAGTACCCTTGTGGTCATATCATTTGGAATCAACTTGATAGAATTGATCTGTCATTGGGGAGACAAGCAACAGGACTCTTCCCAAAAAAAACAGCAGCACTTTTGTCTCAGTGCAAAAATACAGTGATGCATGCAAAAATTACTGAAAATCTAAAAAATGCCTGCACAAAAGCACACATGAAACTTGCACTGCACATGGGGACATGTGAAGCGAATAACATGTCCAAGTCATCAGGCAAACTCTTCAACCCTGCTGTTGCAGGGCAAGTGGTGCTGGTAAATGACGCTTCTGTGGGTTCCAACAAATCACTACTACCTGCATGTAAATCTGTGGACATGACTAAGTTTATGGATGGATATATATATTTCCATCAGCAGTTGGTATAACAGCTGAAAGATGGGGCAAAAGTTGATGTTCTTCAAATTTTGGTAGCAATGCAACCAAACTTTGAAGAATTTTGCTGTGCAGTTATCAAATCTCTCTGGCTGCCAGTTAACAGCGTAGATGCTGAGAGGTTTTTCAGCAGCTACAACCTTGTGCTAACGGACAGAAGGAGAAAACTGAATGAAAATAACCTGGAGATGTGTGCTATGTTGAAGTTCAACCAGTAGGCTAAGTTTAAATTGTGATTGTTGATCATATGCAGTACAGTAATTGTAAAATAATGACTGACTGTGACAAGCAGGGTGAAAATACAGTTTAGAAATCTATATTTCTCGTTCCTTAAAAGAATGTTACAAAATACGTAAGTCAAGATTTTATAGTTGCTACAAAAAGCTATTTTTCTCATTTTATAAATGCTATAAAATGCTATAGTTCACAAAGTAAATGCAATCAAATGGATTTGTAAATGCTCTTTTAATGTACCTTTAGACATACATTTGTATGACTAAACGAGTACATTTTAATTCCCGAGAAATGCATAGGCCTAAATCTTCTGTTCTTTTGGTAATATGTAGGCCTACATTTTTGCAGATTGTTGATCATATGCAGTACAGTAATTGTAAAATAATGACTGACTGTGACAAGCAGGGTGAAAATACAGTTTAGAAATCTATATTTCTCGTTCCTTAAAAGAATGTTACAAAATACGTAAGTCAAGATTTTATAGTTGCTACAAAAAGCTATTTTTCTCATTTTATAAATGCTATAAAATGCTATAGACCACAAAGTAAATGCAATCAAATGGATTTGTAAATGCTCTTTTAATGTACCTTTAGACATACATTTGTATGATTAAACGAGTACATTTTAATTCCCGAGAAATGCATAGGCCTAAATCTTCTGTTCTTTTGGTAATATGTAGGCCTACATTTTTGCAGCTGACAGGAACAAAATTTAACGCGTACTTGATATTAAATGGTACAGTACAACTTTCTTGCTAAAAAACATTAAACATGGACTTTTCTGAACAAAAAGATTTAATTGAGTCGGTGCCTTGAAGAAAGCATGTTTATGTATAGGCCTGCAACAAGAAACACAAATTCTGTTAAAATAAATGGTAGGTCAGTTTTCTTTCTGTAGTACGTACTTTTTTCTTGACGGATTACCTGCTTCTTACTTAGCACTGTTTTGTTGTAGACATGCCAAGCCAAGTTACTGAGCGGTCGTTCTCAAGACTGCATGTCTTTCCAGTTCCCGTCTTCTGAAACACGTCTTTATATTCCGTTGTCTTTGATGATTACCAGCCGGGTTTTTTAATCCCTACGTTGCAATGTATTGAATGTACTTTCACAGAATATTAAAATAACACCTTATAAGAATACAAAAAAACACGAAAAGCCTTACGCCGTATCTCAATTTAAAGAGTACTCTGTTAAGAGTGTACTCTTTCATGTAACACAAAGAGAGAGCTCTTGTTTGCTCTCTGGTGCTCTCGCTCTCTCCAGTTGGGACAATGCTCTCTAGTATTTGTAAACAAACTATGCAAAGGTTACAAGTGCATAAATTTTATCAATACAAGTTATAAATATATTAAATACATTTGTGGGCAATTCTAATAATTCTTGTGGACGCGGTGGCCGAGGAGTCAGACCTCCCGCCTCCCACCAAGGCGATCCGGGTTCGATTCCCAGTGGGGTCAGACCCTAGATTTTAGCATGTGGGAATCATGCTGGACGATGCTGTTTGTCGACGTTTTTTTTTTCCGAGGACATCAGGGCAGAAAATGCTAACTGAATTTCTTACCATAGGTAACTGTTAATCTGAAATAATTATTTATGTACAAATATTGAAATATTTGCAATATACGACGCACGTTTCTTCTTTGACCTCAAATCATAGTTGTAATCAAGATGAAATGTTGGAGAGTGAGTAAACAACTGATGTAGTTACGACTTATTTGCGAGAGCGAGAGCACTGTTTGGGTGTATTGAGACATGGCCGTAGTTCACAACATGGCCGTCCTGTTTTGGTTGCTGGTACAGGGCGACTGATAATGGTGCAGTTGTTTATATAATAGTTATAGATGAAGCACTTTGAATAGTTGGACTATTGCTGGATACGGAGCCGTGTTATTATATTACAGTTCCTCCAAAATGCTTACTTATTTACGTTTACTATTTTCAACATCGGTGGTGGAAGTTAACTGATTTGTTGTTCAGGACTGCCACTATTGCTTTATCAGGCTATAAGATCACGTCCGGTTGTTTTGAATGGTGTGTTATTCTGGCATATGTTATAAATATTGGTAGCATCAACTGTCAAAATACGGAATTCTTATTGGGGATTGACTGTATGTACAATAGAACCTCATTCTCAGAACACCTAAAAAAATTAATTTTAGTAAAATACTGCAAAATGCAATTAGTTGCAATTTATGCTTTTTGAAAACATTTCTCAACGTGCAGCAATGTAAGTTGCTACTGTAAAAATAAAGAAAATGAGTGAAAAAATTTTAAAAAGCTTCGGCTGATACACATTTGAAGCGCACATCTGCTGAGTTAGACTGATTAAAAAGATTTTGGTCACTTCTTAACATCTAGGTCTTCAGTACTGATGAGGAGTGACATGATGGGAGTATGGACCAGTGGCGGAAATAGGAGATTCTCGAGAAAACCCACTGAGTGGCATTGTCCAGCACGATTCCACACGCGAAAATCCGGGAACTGATTCCACCAGGAATTGAACCCAGATCGCCTTGGCAGGAGCCATTGAGTTAGGCCCCTCGCACAACAAAGTCTTCCTTTTCCCTCCCACTCTACAGCAAAAATTAAAAATTATCATGGAAAATGAGACGGACATTACAATAAACTTCATTTAAAATATGTTTGCGAGATCACTGCAAAATATAATGCAATAAAATAACAATAAAAAGTGATCAAAAATATGTTCAAAAGTTTACAAAAATAAAAAACAAAAATTGTAATAAAATAAACCCATAAAAGTAGTATAAAGAGATTAAAATAAGTTTGCAATAACCATAATTAAATAACTAATGCAAAGAAAATAACCTTAAAATGAATTAAACATAAGCTCTTAAATTCATTGCAAAAATTAAGATCAAAATTATGCAAAGAAATTTATGAAAAAATTTATTAAAATAGGTTAGGAGACGACTAGGAGAAAATAATTATATGAAAATAACTATAAAGATGGATTAAAAATATTCTTGAGAGTCCATTGCAATAGAATAAAGCCAAGAACATTGCGATAAAATCATGCAAAAACGTTGTGCTCGTTAGTGATAAAAAATGTTTGCCAGACCACAGCAACCAGTTGCACTCCAGACACCGGCACGATCGGATGTGCGTAAGTATGCTTGTATGACGTTCCACTGTATATAAAGTGACTAGCGGTTCATGTGCCAATATGTGTAGTACATTTTCGTGGTTTTTCAGAGGATGTTAGTATTCAAACATGGGATAACATTTTGTTAGGTCAGGAACATTTATTACAGGCAATAAACTCTCTTACCCAGAAAGTCGACAACCTCAGCAGTGATAACATCACACTGAAATTATTTGTGGAAGACCAACGCAAAGAAATTCAATACGGTAACTAAAATCTGCCCTCTGCTTAGGTTTTATCCATAAAACCGAACCATCACAAGGCTCCTACAGTCAAGTGTTGCCTAAGCCATCCAAGAGTCCTCACGTGTGCAGCATGAGTCAAGCTGCCAGCGCAGCGCAGACAGCAGCCTGAGCATCCCAGCGTACTCAGCATCTCTGCTGACTCAGGAAGTAGGAGTGGAGTCAGCGTATGCCAGGACAGACCAAGACGACTACACTCTGGTAGTAAACAGGTCACCACAAAAGAAACCCCAAGACCGCTCCACTAGTGAAATTAAACAGCCTGAAGTAAACACCAGCCAGATTGGTGGTGCTCGGAACTCCACCTCACTTAAGGCAACAGCCAAATTAGTGAAGTCGGTCAATGTAATAAACACCAGCTATGCTAAAGTTTCAAAACTGAAGACTAAATTTGACACCTACGCCTCATTCCACATGGCAGTTACTGAACGTGACTTTGAAGCAATACTGAACCCCATGTTCTGGCCTGAAGGAATTCTTATTAATCAATTCAGGTGCCCCCTAAGCAAGAACAGCTCTACTCATCTCCAGAAAGTGTCAGCCCTAAGCCCATCGAAGCCAAGATTCCCTCAGCGGCATCGGAGGACCAGCCCCTACCCAGCAAATGAGTACAAAGGTATGATCTCTAGACTTAATCTATTACCAGAATGTATGTTGCCTTAGATCAAAGACTGTCGCCTTTAACGAGCAAGTCATATGCAACAGCTTCCCTATTACGTATTTGTTTAACAGACATAGCTTACGAACAACCTTAATTCTCATTATTTTCCTCAACATTACCAGGTCTACAGAAATTACAGAAATGCTGCACTAATAGCCGCCAACAATATGCACATACCTTACTCTACCAGATGCTACCAACCTGAATGTCCAGACATTGAAGCAGTTTGGATCCAGTTTAAGCTCAACAAGCAAAGTTGTTTATTAGGAACAATCTACGTACTTCCCACCAGATACTTATGTAGTAAACTATACTACCTACTTGAACTATATTATTGATAAATTAGCTCACTTTCAGGGGTCACTTATTAAATTGGGTGACTTCAATGTCCCTGGTATAAATTTGGTTGACCTTCATTCACAGGATATCACTCAACATGTGACAAAACTAAAGGCAAATAAACTACTCAATTTCACAGCAGCCCTCAACCTAAAACAATTGAACTCATTAGTTCCTCCATCACATCTTCTAGACTTATGCCTCGCCAATACCGAAGACGCTGCAGTTTACTTCACAATCTGACTTAGAAAACTGCAATGAATTTTTTTTTTTTTTTTTTTTTT
>PNEQ01004372.1:59471-92741 GCA_003012365.1 Medauroidea extradentata
GCAACTTTGTGATTTGACATGTCTATACACAAATACTGTGATTGCTAGAACATTTTCATTACTGTAAAAAAAAAAGCACAATGTATATCTACAAAACAAACTGTATCTCGTACAAATATAAACAGTATTAAAAAAAATTAAATTTGGCAGTAGCTTCCTCCTTAATTGAAACCACGTTTTGTTTTATAACAAAACTTAGAGGTTGAATTTCAAAAAGTTCTGAAACTAATTTTTAGGGATATGCGTATTAGCTTGATTTAGCAACAACAATCAATTCAGTATCACAATGGGTTTAGAAGGCATCTGAAATTTATTGAAATTACATTTTACAGCTTTTCACCACCTTAATTTTTAAATTAAAAAAATAGAAAAAAATTAGGTAATATGCATTTTTGTAAGCTTTATGCTGAAGTAATTAGCACACTGATATCTCAACTGGTTTAAGCGCTATTAAGGATTCATGGAAAAACATATTTCACCACATTTCACTAACTTACCTTAATATTCAAATTTTGAAAAGAAACAAAATCTTAGTTGGTTTCAACGGTGTACAGAAAAGCCCCTTTCAAAATTTCACTTATCTAGATCCAGCGGTTTGGACTGTACGTTGACAAGTGTATGAATGTGTGAATGGGGCTCTTCATTTTTATACAGAGATTATGTATTTTGTGTCAAAGTAAATTACACAAAATGAGCAAGAAAACATTAAAATACTTTTTTCATGTATGATACGCCATTGCATCAAAAGAAAAAAAAAGAAAAAAAAATTACGGAGGTATGTGAAAATAGTTATGGAGTTTCAAAGCAATCTTGTAGTCTGCATCATATTTTATCTAATGTAGGTATGAAATTCACGAGGTTTAGTAATGTGTCGTACATTTGTTGGTTTATGAAGTCAACCAAATAAGTTACTAATTCAGCAGAAGACTGAGCATGTGCAAAAAATGTCATCTTAAAAATTTAATAAAACATATATACTATCGAAGCATGTGTAAATGAATAGCTAGAAAATATTTTCCGAGACTGAAATTTGTTTAAACAAATCAAATTGCTACGCAAATAAAACAAAATTAATTCATTATTATTTTGCTGACTGCATCACATTGATATATGAGGCAGCGGTAGGTGAAGTGACTAGAGCACTCGCCTTCCCACCAAGGCAATTTGGGTTTGATTCCCAACGGGGTCGGTCCCCAGACTTTTGCTTGTAAGATTCGTGCCGTATGATGCCGCTCGTCAGCGGGTTTTCTCAGGGATATTCTGTTTCCCCCACCCTACATTCCGGCGCCGCTACACATTTACATCACGTCATCCCTCACCAGCGCTAAAAGACCTAGATGTCATTGCTGACCAAAAAAAAAAAAAAAACTCGTTCATACAGAGGAAATTACGTTCAAATAAGTGGTTGAATATAAAATATTCAAACAAAGTTATTTAAACCAATTAAATCACAAATAAAACACCAGTTTTTAAATTTAAAAAATTTTTTAAAAACTCCACAGCCTTCTAAGTGTGCTAAAATGTGACTTTATAAGACTGTGCTTCCTTTGCCATCAAAAGTTAAAGTTTGCTACAGTTTTGATGGACGGATAAAATTTTGGGAAGCTGCTGATTGACTGTTGTCGATACTATATAATATTTCGGTTACGCATCATTTATGAACTGATTGGTTAAATTACAGTGTGTACTGTCCTGGTTTTATTTTTTCTGATATAAAGTAATTTTTTCGTGAGCTAGGCTCCCGGATTGTTAACTGTCTCTTTGTACGAAAGTGTTCCTTGCAATTTTAAAATCAGATAATGATTAGAAACAGGAAAAATTCACAGATTCACAGACCTACGTACTAGCCTCAAAGAATTTCTGCCTACTCATGACTGCTTGATAACCACAGTGATTTCACATGTTTGGGCCTGTATTTAATTGCTCTGTATTACTGGTTCAGCGTCCTCCAGAAAGTGTCTACTAATTCAAGAATCATTCGTTAAAGTGACACAAACTGATAAAGTTGTTCAAGACACACGCGCAGTGGCAGGTATAAGACTTTTGTGGGAGGAGGGTGCTGTAGTTGAACATATTATGTGCATATGTTTGACTTGTCTGTACACTTTTAAACTCATAAAATCTTGTATCCGCCAGTGCACATGCACGTGGTTTACTTACAGGTATTGCTGCGAGAATCTAGTTTATCACATATTACTGTACTAGCTCAGCCGGTTACGCTTTAATAAAAGTCTTGTGACGATGAATCTACTGCGGAGAGATTACTCGCTAGCATAGAAAGCAGAGGGAAGTTTGCCAGTGGTGTCCTGATGTGGAGTTGAGGGGCAGGAGAGATAGAGAAGGAGAGGATTGAGCGCGTGTGAGAGGAGGAAGCCCTGAATCGAGGAAGGCCGACAGAGTATTTCTGATGATATCAGAATGCTTGCACAGTGTCAACGGCTAGACATTACTGTTTTATACTTGAGACGGGTACATATTTTGATATGTTTCAAAGACGAGTGTTAACATTGAATGGTAACATTCCACAGGATGAACCTGTCAACGGTACAATGTAGTATCAAGTAACTCAAACCTTCATTATCTAACGGACCCGGTGGCATTCCCAACTTTATCCATCAAAGGTTGTGCAGCTATGTTTACCAAATATTGTAAAAGGACAATATGGGAAAGTAGCCAAAAAAAAGGTACAACACTTCACGAGTGCTCCTAGCAGCGTGTACTGTAAGCATGATGATAAAGTGTGTGTTAAATGCAGGGGGTGGCTATGCCGTATACTGCCCAGGCAAACACTGAAGTCAGTCTATTTGTGCCCTCGTTGCTTGAACGTTTATACACATGGTCACTGTAGACCATAACACAGTTTCCTCCATAAGAGCCAATGTATTTTACTCGAAGTTTGAAGAACAACAGAGATAAAATGATTTATCGAATAGCAGATTTGCCGTGTTTATCTCACTCTACGTTGTTTGGGGAACAAAATTTTGAAATAATATTAAAACTCAACTATATGCTAGCGTTCTGAAACACATTTCTATGAGTACCGACATCGTCAACTGTTTGTGCATGGACATCATTGTTAAACTAACATTTATGCTAATTTCTGCTATTTATTTAACATTTTGTGTGCAAATTTGTTTGTTTTATTGCTATTAGCAAGCAGTTGCACATCATGAACAATATGTGTGGCCATTTTTTCAGATTATTTCGCTAGGTTTATCTACATAAACAATTATTTAACAATTTATACTATGCAAGTGTAAAACATAGCCTTTTTACTCATGACATGTAACAGTAGCAGATGTATTTCACGTACCTCATCGTTCTTTACACCCGAATTCAATGCACATAACCGTTTTCATTCAAATCTGTTCATTCTACAGTATCACCATACGAGGCGCTTACGAAAACCGTATTTGATCTACTCGTTGCTGTGTGTGTTGGTCAACAATATCATATAGTGCGTGCAAAACTGGCATATATACATCTTCTTCTTCTGTAGCCGCCGTTGGTGACGGTTCTGTATATTTCACGCATAGTGCTGGTGCTGCACCCCATTTGATTGCGAGTTTCCTCTGTTTCGATGTACTCATTTGCCTGGTTGTGGATTCTTCTGGATCCTGAGGTAATTTTTGTTTATGCTGTTTTTGTGTAATGTGACGATTTCTTGTACATTTTCGACTGTACATACTGCGTACAGAGTTAAATTGCATTTTTGGCTGTACGGTTAAATTCCAAGGCCAGGGGCTGTGCCCCACAACGAGAGAAGAAGGATACATCGACTTCAAGGAAGTCCCAACATGCCACCTCCTGTATACTCCTACCTCCATGGTTAAATGGCATTTTGCTGTATTTTAGTTGCATTTTAATTACAATTTTTTGAATGAGTGGTCATTTGTTATCGCATGAGAGATTTCTGCAGTGTACTGCTACAATAATTATGATGGTGTAGACTGCTCCAAATCTTATTTAAGATTTTCTGAGGACCCAAATCAGTAAGTATCACGTCTGTACGAAGTATTGTTTTTCTTATTTGTTTTACATTTTTAGAATGGTTTCATAGCAAATGCATGTTATTTTGTAACAATATACCGTTTTATTTTGGTGAAGATGCAAACAATGGGAACAGTAATTCCTTACAATTTGCAGTAACTAGAATTTGTTTGCATAACTCCATTGTAAATATTTATATATTACTGCCGTGAATTACTTGCCTAACTGAAAAATTTTTTAGCAATAAATGTCACCACAATAACTTATACACATCTGTTTTTGTTATTGATGGGGTAATTTTTATCTGCAATTTCTTATGAACATGGAAAAGTTTCTTGTAATAATATTAAAATATATTTATACATTCAAAACGGTATAGTAAAGTGAACAAATTTGCACTTAAATTGTGCATGCTTAGCCATGTTAATTTGAATTTCGCGGGCGTGTTACAAGTTCCTGCCACTGGAGGCGCTGTAGTAGCGTGTCTCCCGTCTCGTCCATTGAAAACGGTCCTACTTTCCCATATTGTCCTCTACCATATTTTTGTTTACTCCTATTCTCACTCACATTTACAACCTCTGCTACGCTAGTTGGCACGTCCCCATATTATGGAAAACAGCAACTGTTATCACTATCCACAAGAAAGGGCCTAACACCAATTGTGATAACTACAGACCTATTTCTTTACCGTGCACTTTTTCAAAAATATTTGAGAACATCCTTCATAAACATATAAATTTTCACACTCATAATCACCTTTATTTTTCCTTTCAGCATGGCTTTGTATCTAAAAATACACCCAGCACCCATTTGCTCAAATTCTACTCTCGTGTTTATAAGACTGTCATTTTAAGGGAGCAATCAGATGCTATATACTTAGATTTTTTTATCCTGTCAATCATAATTTACTTATTAATAAATTACATTCTGTTGGGATCCATGACAATATAGTCAAATTACTTTCTAATTACCTAATCAATTGCAACTTCCGCGTAAAGATAAATTATCACTTCATAAACCTATCAAATCCGGTGTTCCCCAAGGAAACTGTCCGTCACCTCTTCTTTTCATCATCTTCTTGGATGACATATCATTCAAAATGGTTCTTTTTGCTAATGACTTAAAACTGAGCAGAAAAATTTCAACTATAGAAGATTACTTGTTATTTCAAAAGGATATCTCTTCTGTCATAACCTGTTGTAAGGATAATTACATGAACCTTAATCCAGACAAATCCCAGCTCATCAGTTTTATCAGTTCAAACCTGCCAAATTTCCCTATTTACTTTTCGATCAAACCTTACAATTCAACTCCTACATTAAAGATCTAGGAATCCTGTTCGACGAGAAACTATTCTTTCATCATTATGTTGACCACCTTAAAAACAGCACTAATAGAATTTTCGGACTCATTAAGCACATTATTTACTACGCCGCTAACCCTGAGTCTACCATTCGCTTATGTTATTCACTTATCCGTTCTAAATTAGATTATACGTCAGTCATTTTGAACTCCTTATACTTGTCAGTCATAAATTGGAAAAAATTCAAAATAAATACACATACCTCTTACATAAAATTGAAATTTCACACAGATTTCACTCCCAACTATCCCAAAGATTATTCTTACTTGGTTTGTTTACACACAACAATTTAACTAACCACATTTCCTTTCCTAATATTCTACATAATATTGGCTTAAAAATTCCTCATCAGGACACCAGGCGAAAAGGACTATGTAAGTACTTAACAAGGGACAATGGCATACTTTTCAGACTAGTTAGTAACTACAACATACAGCACACCAAATTTGATTTCGCTTTAACTAGACACGCAGAAATTTTGTGTTTGTTTTATTTTAGACAGCAGTTCTCGGGTAGCTTCCCCTCTTTGGGTCAACCAGGATAGTAGGATATCCACACTTGGTCCACACGGGTGGGGGCAGCGGTTTCCTTGTGCTGCTTCCTTTTGTAACTACCTCATTAGGTAGGCTGTTTCTAAATTAAATTACTAATGTATTGTTTGTCGTATCAGTCCTGTTGTGCTAAGTGTCTAATGTCTTGTTTGTTCATGTTTTGTCTGTCTTGTCCATGTTTGCTTTGTCCTTGTAGTAAATGTCCCGGTTGTAGCTTTAAGGCCTTTGCTGTTGCTACACTCGTATAATTTATAACATAAATAAATAAATAAAATAATGTAAAAATGAATGCAGTAAAATGTAAAAATTCACGAGTACACTGTCTTCTGTTCAGCATGCTCATTATTGCTCGCTAAATATATGTTGCATTCGAGCTATATATTACTTCGACAAGACATACAGTAGATATTTCAGCGATAATAATTTTGTTTTACAATGTCTACATATTAAATAATGAAATATTATTTTTAATAATTCTCTGTAACAAAATATTAATCACCGCACTCTGTAATGAAATAGGTACAGTCTAACGGAGGCGTGAAACATTATATGCATCTCAGTTTCCATACTGTCTGCTGTCACGCTGTGTACCTAGATATTTGTTCAGCAACAGAGGATCTAGGTGCGTACGCCGTGCAAATCTGTGCTGAGTGCCTAGATGCTATTTTCAGCCACCAGGTCATGTAGGGACAAAATGCTGAGGATTTAGGTGTGCGCGCAGCTGCATCACACACTAGTTATTTCTAGTTTGAAACTGCTGCATTTCACAGGAAATTACATTGGGGTATGTCTCTGTTGTTTACTGACTTTCCAAAAATTATGATTTCTATGCAAATTTTCTTAACTTCTTTTCCAGTGCACCAAATATCCTACAAAATTATTAATGAAATATGATGACTGCATAGTAACATTTTGATTGATATTATTTCTTTTTGTGCATTGTTAATACGACCTTTATTATTGGTCTGGTCCTTTGTATCTGTTTGACTATTCTCGTTTTACCTTTTATATGTTTGTACAGTGTTTTAGGTATTAACTATGTGTTGCCTCATGCGTGTAGTCTGTGTGTTCATGTAGCGCTCTCCCAACAAAGTCTAGAGCTGTTCGGAGGCACTCTAAATAAATAAATAAATAATGTACCAATTTTAAAAGAACTAATGTAATAGTTATTCACTGATACATTTAATTCTCTCTACATAGTTCTTAAGCACTAAAACATAAAATTACAGTGCACAACGCCTACTTCCTTATTAATTTGTGACAATGCACAGTCCTTTAAACTTTTTGGAAGCTGCCTCACTCATGTGTAGGGTACTCCCTATATTTAAATCTTGTTTCTCCATGTGATCATTCTGTCCTCCAGTTCAAATTCCCTAAAAGGATTTGACCTGGGACTTGTCAGTTGATCATATTCCCTACAGGAACTTGATCCTGGACTTGGTGGAGTAGGCCGAATGAATTCTTGTGCCATTGTAGATACTTGAATTGTACGAGAGGATTCACATGTTCTGACATTCTTAGATAGGATTTATCTAAGTGTTGTTCTACATCATGCCCATTGCCATTTCTCTCCTTCTTAGTGTGGGCCAGTAACTGCAACCGTGACATGGTTATCTGTATGTCGGCTCTGCACTACACACAGTAACATCTTGTCTACAAACCACCTACACTCCTTGCCAAATGTGTTATTCACTTCATATATTCACTATACTCAGAAAGCTGTTGTGACTCCTGTCAATAATTTAAACCACTAATTTGATTACAAAATAACACTGATTCATGTACATGGAACTGCAGCCTTGTCTGCATGTCTGAGGCTGAGACTAATATCTGATGTGCCACTGTCCCTATCACTTCTCGTAATTGGCCAAGAGCCATTTGTAGCAGTCAGTCCATCATTTCTTCAGAAGTCTTATGTGGTACTGAATGTGATGTGGTATGGAGCACACAAAGTGTTCATGACAGTTTTGTTTGCCAGTCCCGATTCTATAACCTTTAAAGCTTCCCTTTAATTGTTTGCACCATCTGTTCCACTTGCCATTACTGGATCGACGAAAGAGTAATGCTTGGACCAGTCTAATGTCATTCTTTGGTCGCAAAACGTTTTCATTTTCTGTGATGCAAACGATGAACCGTTGTCCAATACAATGCACTTGAGAATGCTATGACAACTGAAAATCTTTCAAAACTCTTGAATCACTGCTGCTGAGGTCACTAATAATTAGACTCAAGTATTTTGTATACTGATTTTTGGTTAGGTTGAACGTCAAGAACTTATACAACAGTCACTTCTGTGATTGGACGAAAGCTGTTTTGAAATACCTTGACAACTGTAAACCAGTTATAAATAAGAAAATAATCAGTGGGGAAATCATGTGCTACCTACTTGTACAGTTAGAAGCCAATGGATATTCGAATTTGGCCAGTGTGTGTATAGGACTGAGAAGCCTAGGCTACAGCCAAATGAATACACAAAATAATTGTGCCTCTACTAATGTCACCATTTACACCGCCAGTAATACTTAGTACGTGTCCACCATTGTAAGAAACGTTTTCCTTTTAAATGGCCCAAAAATATTTCTATGTAGTCTGGGCCATGTCTTTTGTCTCCAAAGGCCAACCCACCTCCTTAAACTTGGTAGGGTTAGCTAGGAACTGTTGACATTCTGGACTCTTTTGTACATACTGTTTTACAGAATGCCTTTTACAAAATACTGATTTCATCTCAGCTTTTAATGCCACTGATGCCAGTTGTCTTTTACATTTTTCTAATCCTTAATTGCTAGCTACAGGTGGATACTCCTCGGTCATTTTTGCTGTTTGTTCTGTAGCATAAAATAAATCTCTAACATGCTAATCCCTAAGATCCAACTTGTTGAGCTCTTTCTCAATATATTGAGCCAAATGCCTAAGTGTCACTTGTTGAACTCCAGCTGGCTTTGCACACAAATGTTTTAATATTGTGCATTGCCATACATCATTTGTCAACACAATTGTTCATTGATGAGGACCAACTATGCCAGACTAACGTATCTATACTTAATTAAGGCAAGCATCATTAAAATAAGAAAACTCATTTTGATTTTCTGTCCTGCTCCATAGGGTAAGTCCCTTCAGATGGGTGGCACTGGTGTGCATTTTCTGCGGTAAGCATTAGATCATGGTTCTCGTGCTACAAGTCAGTCAGTTCGCACACCCTGAACACAGGAGCATAGTTAGTGGGAGGGACATAGGAGGACATGTCCCTTTCAATAATTAGTTTTTTTATTTTGAATGTAAACCATTTTTTTTTTTGGCTAAATAACAGTTTATCTATTGATCAATTTGATTACACAATTGAAGAACAATATACCAATATAAAATGATGCATGGATAGATTAAATATTCAACCTCTTTGTCATTACTCTCAATTGCATATTCTCAGAGTGTTTCATTCGTATAAAAAGAAGAGCTCCCTCTAGTCAGCAAGATTTGTAAACATAGCAAAGTTTCTCCACCTGTCGAAAAGAATAACTTAGTCGTTAGGGGAGAAAGTAACGCCAGAGCCCTCTGTGCAGCGACATTGTTACCGTCAGAGTTGGAAGGTTGAAAAAATTCAAAGAACCGTTTTTGAGTAAATGCAGTTACATTCTTGATTTTATGATGTATTGATGGGCCAGTTCAAAGCGCCTGAGCTCTGAATTATTGCAAGAAGATGGCAAGGATTTAACAATTCTGGTGCTGTAGCAGGAGTCAAAGTCTTTGTTGTGAGAAACTGCACGAGCTGCAACTGGCATTTCTTGTGGGCAGATGTTGCATCCAGCTAGGGCTTGCTGAATGTCAGCTCTGTGTCCATTCATTCTCTGTTTGAGAGCATCATTGAATTTACATTGGAGCTGGTATATCAGGTTTGTTGTAGCACAGTTGTAGCTGCACTGCCTGTCCATTGCAAGCGATCACAACCTGACCAACATTACTGCCCCATGTTTTAAATTTCTACCATGCTTAGTTCGCCTTTTGGCCGCTAAGCTTACAGGTAACAGCACACACTGCTGCTGGAGTGCAGTGTGCCGTGTCTTGCCGCCTGAGGAAGCCAGTTTAATACTGGCGAAACGTCGCAACCTCGCTTCCACAGAGAAATGTGTGTCGTCCCTTTGTGTGTGTGTGTACCTGTTTACAAGTATCATCTGTAAGTACTTGTACCTCTGTCTGTTATATTACTTTGTTAGCCTAGCAGCATATTTCCCGCCATTCAGAATTAATAATGTGGTTATTGTAATGAATCCGAGCAAAACATAATTAAATACTTGCTAAATTCAGTTGCTACTTCATTAACGGCAGTGGGGATGCTTCACGTCCAGCAAAAAACTTTTTATATATTACTGTTTTCTTTTTCTTGGACTTATAATTTTACGTCTCGAAAAACCTTAGTGTTTTCGAAATTTATATCAAGTTAGAATTTGTGTCTTATTTTTTTTTCTTCCGTAATTTCTTTGATTTAATAAAAATGTTTTTGCAACAATGTGCTTGGACAGGAACACACCCTATAAAGCCTTGCAGCTGAAGATTGAGGGCTCAAAGAGCATTCATATTATTTTTATTTAGTGTTTCATGCTTTAATAAAGTAAGGATTTTGTTTTAGCGAGTATGAACAGAGCCAACACGGATTGGCTGGAAACGTCTCCCGCCACACTGCCACGTTCACCTAGTCTTCGCCTGATCTGTGAAGGGAGTGGGTACATGTAGAGTGCATTTGCAATCTCTTGAGCCAAATAAGTTTCCACTGTTTTCAAGTTAATTTTACTGGAACCTTTTTCGTTTCACTAGCATCAGAGATTAATACATTCCCATTTTTTTTTAATTTTCACCTTTTTAATTATATTGTTGGCCTTAGCGTCCTTTTCAGCCACGTACGTCGTTAGTCCGCACGATTAGGAACTGGGACATGCTAGGGATGTCTGTTCAAGGCATTTTCAGTGAAATACATATAGCACATTCATCAGAGATATTGTTAATAATTATTATTCCATAGCAGAACGTAGCGAGAGTAAACGTTCAGTGATGTAACTCTGTCATTGTGAGTGTCCAGTCCAGATAGTGCCACAGGTGTGGCCTGGCTTCTGCAGTTTCTTTCAGGATTTACAGACCTCAACAACAGCACGGAGCAAGGGGCAGCCACATGGTCATATATCCAACCCTGAGTAACACAGAACAGAGGTGAGAACCTTACTGGTGTCGGGCATACCAGCCACTCGTCCCTGGAATGGTACCTAGCCCCTGTCCACCTCCAGGATACCCAAAACAATTAGCAAACAAACTTTTGTGTATTGCTTGAAATATTTTGTAATCAGGGGGGCAAAACTGAGTATAGGGACAGAATAGGACACCTGAAAAACAGTACAAAACCCTATAAAACTTTGGTGAGTGTTATATGTGCGTCCGCAAAATTTTTCGCTATAAAAACTAAATTTTGGAGGGATGAAGGTCAAAATGGGGTATAGGGGCAGAACAAGGTGCCCAAAAAATGTTAGTTAAATGATAAAAAAAATTGTTTCTACCAAAACAAATTATAGTTCGTAGGAGGCAAAACTGGTTACAACGGAAGAACAGGACACCCAAAAAATTTGTGGAACAATTTTCCTTTTCAAAATATTTCTAAAATGGACATTATTTACCTTTAACATCATTTTGGCTCATTTAACATTATTCAAAACATTTGTTTGTTTCAGAAATACTATCACATTAAATTGAAAACCCTGCAAACAAAGTTGCGGGAACCAGCTAGTTACTGTATAAATGTTTTCCATAACAACTTACCAAAATATAAAAAAATGTAATTTTAGAAACATTATTTTTCAAACATTGGTTAAATTAATTACAATTGTTGTAGGTTCACTATGTTGTGATTACTTTAAAAATGAAACTACCCACGCTACTGACAATATGTTACCTATAAATTTCAATGTGGTCGCCTACCTTAAGATTTTAACTACATTAAGATAGGCATTTTGACACGCCTATTAGATGTACTATCATCTCTATCCACAAGGCATTGAACTAGCGAGCAATTTTCTGTCCAACAGCTTTTTGAATTAGACTAACGAATCTGTCATTTGGTTTTAAATATTTAACTAAATTTTTATTGCAATGGCTTGAAAATATAATTTTTTTAAAAGCTTAAATACTGTTATTTTTTAATCATTCTTGCAATGGGGGCAAGTTACAACCTGAAAAAGTATTTAGGACATATTCCATTGCTGCAATGGCATATGTCCAAAATACTTTGCTAGTTTGTAGCTTAAATACTGTATTTTAGCACGCTAGCTGTTTTGGAAATGTACTGTCACAGTCTCCAATATTTTCTGTAGGTCAATATATCATGAACACAATCATTTATATTCTTTTTACACCTGACGTCACGAAGATAAAGTGCAACCTGTACATCACGTAAAATTGTAAACCAAATTAGTTATATTTTACTACTAAAATTATTATTTCGGAAATTAATTTTGAAAATTTTTGCAATGTTTGTAATTGACCACATAGTTAAAACTTATATGTGAAACACACCGTACCTAATAAATGTATGTTATAATCAACAATATATAACAATACCATTTGCATATTTTCTAAGTAGACCAGTTTGCAAAAGGTGCTTACTGTTTGTACACCCAATATTCATTTGATTATTAAGCACTAAGAACAAAACAAAAAATTATGTTATATTTTATTTTGTACATCAGAAGTGGTTATCTTAAAGGCTGACCGCAATTTACAACAAGCAAGCTGTAACATACATTGTAATGCGCATAGCCACCTAAGCCAAGCGTAAGTCACAGATAAGTCATGAGCTGCATCTAAACCCTCATAAAAACGTTTAGGAATACCGGCCCTAGAACTCAGAATACTCTTCCTCTTGCATCCTGACAATGTCTTGCCTTTGCTTCATGCCATATTCATCTCCTAATTGTCAGCAGCTGCACTATGTGGAATGCCTGGGACTTTAGACGCTATGTTAGCACTGGAGTTCCAAAGCACTAAACATACCAATAAGCCACAGACATTTTAGTGCTACCTCTCCCTTACTGACCCAAAGACTACAATGACAGCAACTCTTGTGATGAAGCCCATCCTCTCTATAAGGGAAAGCAAGACAGCCAGACTAGTCTACTTACACTACATTCCCACCTGCCTCTCTCTAGTCCTCTGTCGTCCTACATTGTAGCATTGCATAACATCTTTCAGCTTTAACAAAGAAAAAATAGTGTTTACGTTTGAGTACAGTGAAATCTATATACTGTTCTGTGTTTATTACTTAAATGGTTATGTATTAACATGTAGCAGAAATATATGTATTGTTAGAAAGAAAATAACCAGAGCTTTACTGTGAATAGCTTATAGTTGCATAAAAAGAAGTGATTGGGCTAGGTATGTTAGAAATGTCACTTCACATCTAGCTCAAATTTAATAAATATTTGAAGATTTTTTTACAGGTGTTTTTTTATACAACAGTAGCATGATGGAAACAATACAAAATATATATCTGAAACAATTAATTTTAAAATTAGATATTTTAGACACTCATACAATGCCACCAGCATTTCAAATATAAAAATGTTATTTAAGTTTGCTAATTCATTTTTGAACATTTATTTAACATATAAAAATAAACTTATTTCATAATCCTCAGGGATACATTGAAAACTAAGCACAGTTTGAAAAAAAAAATAAGAAACATGAGACAAAATGAACCCAGGAAGGTCATGGATAAGCAAATAACAGTACATCAATATTAATAATCATAAATAAATCAAAATTAATAGTATATAACAACTACGTTTCTACAGCACAGTGTGTAACCTGACACACGTCCTAGCAAGACTACATGCTCAGCATGACACTCTTATTTCTGTTCATTTAACAGAGGAAAACAATTGGTGCAGTTTTCACAATTAACAGTATTAATTTTTATTTATTAATTATTACTGTTATATGTCAAAACTACATACTGAATCAGCATAAAAAAAATTACATATATAGATAGTCAATCCCATGAACTAGAGCACTTATCTGACAGTTCTGTTGGCAAAGTTTTTTGTGATCTGCTGTGAACCATGATTTTTTCCAGTTCAGTATATTTTGTGCTCCAATCGTTTCATTTTCACTCTCTCTTTCAATAAGTTGAAACATCATTTATAAAAATAAAATATTCAATTTAACTTGTGAAATGGCATTTACCAACTGTTAGAAATGTGCACTCATTTGTGGGATGGACTATACCTTAAGAGACAACATCTACATAAAACTACTACGTTAATGCTATATAAGTTTTGTCATACAGCAATGTGTATTAATTACCACTGCAGACCAACAAATGCAAAATTCATTGTTACCGAGAAATCACATATAGATGAGAAAAGTAGACCAAGAAATGACACTAGACAAACATCAAATCACAAAACACACTTCATTAGATTAAATGACAAACCACTACATCAAAATTTGTGGTGGCAGAGTCACTCACTCTCATTTTGAAAACTCTGTTTTAACTGCATTAAATTTAAACATGTAAATTTCATACTGCAAATGTTAAATACCTGCTGTTGGGAAAAAGTTCATGTACTTATGTACCTTGGTCGGAAATTTCAACTGAAGACGAACTTTGCAATAGAAGCTATAACTGATTCATGCAATCTGCAAATCCATGTATCACAGAAAAAATGCTATAGTCTGCCAAGTTCATCACGATTCTAAAGAACTACACCTTATCAAGTGGAAATGGGGGAGTAAATTTTGTTATACATGGTTCCGCAAGGTTACTGACAACAGAATTAGTATCCTCCACAAACCTTAAACTGATACACATATACCACGACAAACTGTGCCTCTCAAAGAGTAACAGGCAACATGCGAAACTGAAAATAGAGTCAGCTACGTGGAGCAGTTTTATGTAGTGAATGTGGTCTGTGAGGCTAATGAAGGTGTCCTGAATGGTTAGTTATTGACGTAATGTTGCCAACTGTAAACAGTTTCTCAAAGCCATGGCCACTAACCTCAATATGAGCATATTAACTTACTAGATTCTGTCACACCTGGTCAAATATACCATGTGTGTTGCGTATCCCATCGCATGCAACAATAATTCTGGCAACAAGTGCATACCTATGTCTACGAGGACGATTTCAGATATCTCCATTATAATTAATTTTGACAAGCTTACTTCACAGGCCATGTAACTGAGCCACCCTATCCAATCCAGAGCACAGGAAATGTAGTATCCAAAATATTGTGGGCAGCTACATACATTTACACACGCATATACTGACGGACGACAGAGCAACCTCTAGACAATATAGACATGGAGTAACACAGCACTACATTGCACAATTGCATTAACTAGATTCACAGTGCATTATGCACCAACTCATTATCTTAAAGACATAACTCAGTGGAACTAGTTGTAAAGTAGGTTCCAAAAAAGTTTTTTTTTTAAGTCACTGCTACAGTAAAGAAATACATTAATTATTTTCAAAATATTCTAACAAAAACTTAAATCCCAGAATAAGGTTGTGAACTGTGAACAACTAAATGTAAGCAAAAATCTCTAGATTCACTTTTTGGACGTAAATGTATTTCCCTCAGATCCTTTTGTAAAAGTAATGTGTTTAAATTTTACTCTACCAAGACTAAGGAGTAACTTTTCGTAAAGGCCTAAGGAATCAGGATAAGAGAAAAAAAAATGTAAATTCCATAAAACCACTGGTTTCCGACTCAGCTGCAGGCAACGTTCATATTTGAGGTTCAAAACAATCCACCCTAAATTCTTAAAATTTAAATCCCCATATCTGTCTTTTCGAACATGGCTAAGGTCTTCTTTCAACAACCTTTCAAACCACATGTTCTCCACATAAAAATGTTCAGTACGGCAACCCCTATCTCCAAGTTTAATTTTTAAAAGCTTTACTGAAAAATTCTTTAAAATTACTTATTAACGTTAAAAATTATATGAATACAGTAACAAGAATTGCTGCAAAATTTCAATCCTAAAATGACAAAAGTGTTAGGAAACTGACTAAACTAATCACTATTTCCACAAAATTGTAGATAACACATGTTTTTACTACATTAGTATGCCTTACGTCCTTGTTTATAAAGCCATTAGTGTGGAAAAATACTGTTTGGTATTTTACAAGATGGCAGTCCAAAAAATTCTACCTCAAACACATGTGACAGACTGTTACTCCTTGTAACAACCAGCACTGAACTTCAATACAGAATTATATGACTATGCAACATGTATTTGTCTGCCTTTGATATGTTTATGGTCAGGAAATAAAAATATTCACAAGGGTGCAAAATACCAAGCAGTATAAACTGACAAAATATAGGCACATGAGAACCAGACATCACAAAGTATCTAGAGAATTGGTCAACAGCAAATCTTTATAGCATATTCTAAGTGAAAATTGGCAGTATCATACCTTGAATGAATTTATTGTTGCACAGGTGCTTGGTAGCATGGTTAATAAGACATTTTCTTCTCATTCAGTATCAATTACAGCAGGTCTGAATCTCCTCCTGGCAGATTTTTATTAAATAATGTAGTACAAAAGTTCATACTAGTATACAATAAAAAAAGGAAGCATATAAAATATATATTTACTGTCCTTTGCTGAATTCCTCATTTATAACAAATTGCCTGCACATAAACATAATGTACCAAGCTAACTTAGGCAACGGAACTTGTCTGTATAAAAAAATAACACAAACCATGCACTCAAGATACTATGCAATTGTCTTAGCTGCCTTTTTCTGAGGCAACAATATCCATGGAAGGCCACAATTAAAGAAAAACTATTTTTTTAATAAATGAAACCAAGAGAAGGTAAAGTCAATTTGCTGGGGTTGGCTGTTCAATTTTGCATCAATTGAGATGTAGAACAAACTGTGACACATGTAATTTTTACCAAACATTTGCTGTGATTGGGATGATTTTTAATTAAGACTACACAATGCTGCTGAAAACTTAGCCAGATACTATTACTGAACTTATGTAAATAGAACTGCAGAACTATTACCTTTTAAGTTACATATTGTTGGGAACACGCAATGGTAGAATGCAAGACAATCTCTGATTTAGGCACTCACAAACATAGTTTAGTATACAGTATGGTGCCACAGAAGTTGTTATTCTGACCAGCATGAAAGTACTTTCATTAATGCAATATTTAACTAAAATTATACAGCCTTTCAGTGAAAAAATTATGGAACCACCGGTACAAGTTACAAGACAACTGTCAATGTACTACAAAAAATTTTATAGTTTGTGATGAATGTATAAATCTTTTACACTGCAACTGCAACGAAGAAAGTCATTAAATTAAGAGCACTGCATCAACTTACACTATACAAAAATTATTTTCCATATAAAATGCATATACAAGTGTAATGCAACCATCAGCAATGTTCAGGAATTTGTACAAATCAATAAAACCTATTTTAAAATTTTAAATACTATGAAAAACATTATTAGCCAACCTTGACATTACTTATCACCGTTAGGTTTTAATGAATAATGTGAATTGCTTAACATAATAACATGTTCAGATACATGGCATTCCCTGACAAAAAAATAAGTTACATTCACCACATTTACAAACAGCATTTGTTACAAATTGTAGAGTTTCAGCTTTCTCACTTTCCTCATCCCCGAGTTGCCGCTTCATCATAAATCATGGTATAATGTATATTTTAAAAAGTGAAATGAAGGACATATGCAACTAACTTGCAATTTTTCATACTGTTCTAACACAAAATATTTATTATGTCACAACTGGCTTCTTTTGTCATCTCCTTTTATAATCTAAATACATTAGAAAAGAAAGCATAAACAGCGACCTGTGATCTTAAGCTTTAATTTATAGTGTTTACTGAGAAAAAAACCTGTTTCTGTAAAAGAGATAAGAATCTTAGCCAGTGTATATTCATATGCCTTAGTATCATGCCGTACCACTAACAAAGAATTATAAAGTCAACTTGATTAAAAAATGTATACAGTAGTAATGTTTGATGTACATCAAATAATTAAATTTGAATTTTTTATAACTTGCATACATATGAGCATGTTTCTTCCACCCACATTAAAAATGGTTGCAAAACAGACAAAATTGAGACCAATTTGAGTTAGGTGGTGTAAATACACCAGCTGCATAAGTCGGAATGGAGTAAAAACCTTTAAGTAAAAAAATTTCATTACATATAATAAACACTGCACAACAAGAATGTCTGCTATGATATTCAAACTAATAATATTAATTAACATCAAAACAGTAATCATCTAAGTTAACTACACAGAATTTTACATCAATTTCATTACAAAAAAAAAAGTATTACTATGAAGTTAATTCAAATTATCAGTGTAGTTATAATTTTGTTCTTTATTCAGTGTGTTTATGAAAGATCTCCGATGTTTTAAATAATGACAGTAAACATAGAAAGTGAGGTAGACGAGATCTGTCTCATGGACCAACAGTACAGTTTCAAGTTTTGTTTAGTGTGAAGTGGAATGTGTGCATAAAGGTTGCATGCTTGTTGACGTGACCTTGCCAATGGTCTCACTTCAGTCGAGTCACCGAATAAGTAATGCTAACAAAAGTGACAAAGAAAGATTTTTCATTGTTGTTATCATACCAGCTATCGAGGCATACAGGAATATAAACAATACCACGTGGATTAGAGACACTGGTTTATATAACCACTTGTAGTGCTTGAGATATACAGTTTGTATATTAGCTTAATATTTCAAAGTGGTAAACAAGACGATTCAAGGTTCAACATCAGATAATAACTACATAACTCTATTAGAAGCGACATAATGGAGCTTGTTAAACACTATTATTTATCAGCTCTCGGGGCGTACTGGAAAGCAAATGAAGCCAATGGAATTTGTGACATTGATTTAAACATCGTAAATATGACGTTACTTATGTATCAATTTCCTCACGGATAATGAAACAAGGCCTACTAAACTTCAGGGTAACCAAACTTCTGCAAAATCCTGATGCCATGGCAATCCAAAGAGAAAATTAGTAGGTACAATAAAAAACACGTCTTGTCGCTTCTGTTACTACTTATTTATTCTGAGGTTGAGTGATGGCAGGTACAATAGCTATGCAATGGCAGAAGGCACAGTGTATGATTTTGTCAATTACAATGAAATTCACTGTTACAGTGCAACAGAATTTCAATGTATGGAGGCAACGTGCCCACAGACCAGTGGTTACAATTCAAGGAAATAAGCATTGTGTTATGAAGGAAATCACCCAGGAAGCTGACTAAGCAAGACATCAACGTGGAAAGAATTCTAGCATCCTGTACAGTAGCCCAAAAGCATCATTAGCATAGCACAGTTTGCAGTTCGAGATTCCGAAGTTCACTGTGCATCACAAAGTGGTACATTAAAGACTTTGCTTGTATGCCTTTCAGTATAAACTTGTGAATGAAATAAAATGTACGGATAAACACGTACTAGATGCTGGTTTTCCGAACAGGCGGGCCAATTGTGTGTCCGCCGCAAAGTCTAGACACGACCTCTTACATTTTTTTCAGGGAAAATGTTAAGAACATGGTGTACATATGTCACATCCATACCATCTGACATGCTGATAAGAATATGGAAGGAGAATGATATTGTTTGGATAAGGTTCACATTAAAGTAAACCTCAGAAACTTATGAGGCATGACCCCGCTTCTATTGTTATTTCAGTAATATTGTATTTTATTTGTACCAAAAAATGTTTGTGGAACCCCAAGTTCTTTGTACTAAACATGCTGGATGTTTGTAAATCATATAGTAGTACCAACATTACAATTTTAAGCAGTTGTACACCTGTTGCAACAATTAAATTAATCTAGACTGCAGGTTTCAAAAAGGGTCACCAAGAGACATCCACAAAATTAAATTAAATATTGTTCTGAATAACCTAAGTAGAAGAGATATAAAATTATTTCTGATATGCACTGAGCTGGTTCCATCCAGAAACCAGATTAGGCCTACTATTGCTTTAGTCATGTGACACAGAAATATAAAAGAACATAATTAAATATTAAAGGGGCCATGGGCAAAATATGTTAGAAAATATACATGAAAATGTATTACAGGATATGTAAAACATATAAACAGTTGGTGACAACCACAGACATTTCTTCATACTTAACACACACATATTCACAGACTGAACAATATGAGGTACATCCTTTTTTTAGCATCAACACAATTACAAACTATCAACTCTTACAGCTAGCAACTTTTCGTATTAAAACAAATACTATGCTTACATTAATTACAGTAAACTTACCTCTCTAAAACTTGGCACATACAGTACTTAATAACATGCATCCAACTCTACATTCCAAAGGGGTTGGAATAAATAAAAAAACTAGTTTACAGCAGATTATACTTGTCACACATGAAAGTGGCACAAGATATATTGTGACATATACTTTGAAACTTTTCCTGAAGAGTTATATTGGACAAATTGGTATAAAAATAAATTAATTAATAATAAAAAAAACTTATACCACATTATCAAAACAAACAAATAAATATTCTTGACAATTAGATATATTATTCTAATCGACACAAAAACAAGATGCTGCTATTAGTATTTTATATTTTTGTGAAAGAATCACCAAAAAGCTTTAAATTCTGCAGTGTTTGTGTGTGTGTGTTGATTTTATCAGGATGTTGCATCAAAATTTCAATAATTAAAAATTCCTTTTTTTTTTTAGTCCCACATAGCTGCTAGTTAAAAACAAAAACATCCATTTGGCAGAGAATGTCAATATAAGAATGTCTACAATAAATTATATTTGTAATATATACAGCATGCTCATTATAAAAATTTATAACATTCATAAAATGCACAGAACACAGTATGTTCACTTTCAACAGCAATAATGGACATAAAAAACATTTCACTTCCTTTCCTACATCTTAAATTTCCAAGAGTATAATTATTTTTAATCATTAATATCTAGGCCAACAGAACTCAAGCTGCCAAATAAGCACTTGATACAAGAAACTTCAAATCAGAAAAATGTTATAGATATTTTGCAGTTGGGAATTTAGTTACTGTGATTGACACAGTTTCCTACACTGTACACACAAATCAATGCAACTAATAATTTGTTTGACAGATACCTTTTACAAGACTGTCATAACTGACACCATTTTAATCCTACAAACATAAAGTAGAGATTTAATGCACATCTATTCATAGACGATAGTACATTAAAACCAGTTCAAAATGGATCTTGGTGGTGGGGTACAGAATTTTTTACCGATTCGATAAGTTTCCTTTTTAGTGACGTGAAGTAGCATTTTAGCACAAAAATAGTAAAAATGTGTGTGTGTATATATACATACAAAATTTGAAAATGTCCACCAACAAAATCAATAAAAAAAGAAAAATATTATTATCTATTAAATTTTACGATAACTGGGACAACCTTATTAAATTAAGACTTTTACGGTGGACTTAAGTCAATGCTACAATTGGAATAACCATGTTCATACCAGTAACAGCAACTACTAACTTCACTTCAAATAACGAGCTGGTCGAATTTGAGTAAATAAATGGTCCAGCCACGGAGTTTGCCACTCTTTCGAATCCAGTACTCTCCGTTATTTGATTTAATCTTGTCATGGAGAAATTACAAAGCATTACCAGGGCCTCAATTAAATATCACAATTTGCCATTTGCACCAATGTTGAGACAGAGAAAGTAAAAAGGGCCTTCACTTGCACCTCTAGTCACAGTTGGAATTTATTGAACTCTCACATTTTTTTCATCAGCATACACGTGAACACAGCAAATGGATTTATACCAAAGCATTTGACGGACACATATTCAAACATTTTTTCGTCTAATTTGCACCCATTGTGTGATCCCTTCCACTACAGCGCAACCAGACCCCAACACAGGAGCAAATTCTGTGTTGCACCTATAGTATAGCAATATTTACTCAGCCCTCAGATTAGCCAGGTAACGCCAGCCTAAAGAGTGATCCAAGTCACGAGCCAATTGCTTACATAAGCTTCAACACAACTTCTTGGTTTAAGGGCACTTGACCAAGTAAACCTAGCTAGCTTTAGTAGGTCACTTTTCGTAAATGTCTTTAAAATAAAATGACTGCAAACAAAACTGAATATGATTGGTTAATAAACCAAAACATTTTGTAATTTGTTAAGAATGTGCAAAAAGGTAAAAATTGTGAGACAAAAATAGACTTGCATAGACACATTATCACATTCTACCAACTGGAGAATACAATGGACGGCTTGAAAAGAGGCGGAGCTTCAGTCAGGTGTGGGAAACATTTCCTATATCCATGGATACCGCAGCCAAACATAACCTTCATTTAGCTGTTTGGCTTCACATGTCCCGGATGAGATGTACGTCAAGAAAATTGATTATTTGTTTGGAATTTGCTGTTTTTTTTTTCTTCAGGTAAACATTTATCTTATGTTTTTGCGTATCGTAACCATGAAATTGAAACTAATATTGTTTTACCCTTGCGTGCAAATCTATAAATGCGCGACATTTTTGCTTTCTGCAATTACCAACTAACAAATCAGCATTTTTGTAAACAAGCTTTGTTTCCCACAGTACTTTTCTCCTGCGGTGACGTCAGGGGACGTGTACTTCAAGTCGTCCATTGAAGTTAAGCGCGCTTACCTGCTAAACAATTACTAATCTTGTAGCCGAAACAATGAAAGAAAGGAACTTCTACCCTGCCAAGATATAAAAGGTTCATACTCTCATGCAATGGGCACTATAATTTTGATAATGTGGGTTTTAAAAATATGTGCACAGTAAATAAGTGATTATGAGCAAATGGAATGTTTTATATTTAATGCTACTTTAAATATTTACATGGCTCGTTTCCACATTATAGACGTGTCAGTTTTACGCAGTGTGTTACAATATTGTCTGTCTCAGTAATTATTCAATTTTTTGACAGTTCTGAAGACTGTCATGTGTACCATTTCCTACAGGAAAACACTTTGAATTTTTATGAATTGCACAGTTTGAGAGCCAGCCGTGAGTGAGTGAGTGAGTGTGTGTGTGTGCATGTGCGTGTGTGTGCATGTGCGTGTGCATGTGTGTGTGAATGTGCATGTGTGTGCATGTGCGTGTGTGTGCATGTGTGTGTGTGTGTGCATGTGCGTGTGTGTGCATGTGCGTGCATGTGCGTGTGTGTGCATGTGCGTGTGTGTGCATGTGCGTGTGTGTGCATGTGCGTGTAAGCATGCGCAAAAATCACCTTTGGCAGTGGAAAACGCTGATTATTTCAAGTCAGGCCATTCTCACTTCATTACATTCATTCACGCCATAACAATGGTGAGATGGTTTCACCAGATGTGCTAAAGGACATTCAGTGTGAAAATTACTAGGTAATATTAAATTATACGAAATAATGTTTTGTAGATACTACTAGGAACATCATCTTCCTAATGAAACGGCATGTCAAACACAATTTACATGGTTACAGCAGCATACATCCAACGAGGTCGCCAACCAACAGTCTTACTGTAATGAAGCAATTTGCATTGAAATTAGACATCACGGGTTATATGCCAAATATACGTTTAACTAATTTTCACATTTCAAAAAAATTTCTGAAAATAATGTTAAAAATTAGTGACCTCTTTAAAAAAAACAAAAACCCTCTAATAAGTATTAAGTTTTTAGCTAATTGTGAAACTTCTCCTGATTATGATACAAAGTTTATAGTTATGTGAACTGTAATTTTGTTGTGGGGTATGTTGGCGGTAGCAAGTGCACATCCCTTTCTACGATGCGACGAACTGCAACGGCAAGGTGTCGAGTTGCATGATAAGAGCTGAAAGTGCATAACTCTGCTGTCTCATGGCGCTTGGACAACTGTTTAAAAAATGAGAGCATGGCTCAATTTTGATTCAACAACTTCATTAGTGATGCGAAGGCAAACTGTAGGCAATCTAAGTTATTTCTTCACTCTTATCTCCTTAATGGTATAACATACAGTTTTGATCATACATTATTTTATACTTTTTGTTGGTAATACTCTTAAATGTACAAATTGGGGGCCAAGCCATTCTTTTTAAAATAAATTATCATTAATCTGCAACTTCAACCACTCGCTGCTAAACTATTTTCTTCAGTTCTTTTCATAAGACTCCAACCCATTTTCTAAAAACTTTAATGTCTTACACATCACATTGTCTACATACTTAGTTTCTAGTATATTTAGAGTTAGTTTTGTTAGTTTAAATTAAAAATATTAATTTAAATTAGCTTATTAATGTGTTATTTATCGAGTCACTTCTAGACAGCAGCAACAGGCTGCTAAGCAACAGATGGTGACCCTTTTTACATTGGAGTGAGTCACCCAGCGAAGCAATACCACTATCTTATAAATATTGGCCCTGAGTACTTTTAATTGCAATCACACAATGACACTAAATATTCTCTCATCCTTAATTAAAACAAGGTTAATATCATGTGTACCAACAGCTAAACAGTTTTATGAACTGAAAGTAACTACAGTACCAAAACTGGCGTATAATTCACATTGATTACAAAAAAAATGGAAAGTTATGTTGTACGAGGCCTGTCAGAACAGAGTAAACAAGTGTAAAATACTGGAAAGTGCAAAATCAGGGAATTACAAAAATGTTTCAAAAGTATTTAGTGTATATGCGGGTTATTAGAAGCAATAGAGTAATTTGACAATACAGGAAAATATTAAGAAAAACACAAGAAACGTTATTTGATACCAGCTCCCATATATATGAGCGCTGTTCCTTCTGCAATAACACATTTCTCATAGTAGTTTTATTTTGCACGTCGGTTACTTATAAATTGAAGTGAAATTGCAATATAAAAATACTGGCTTGCTCGTTTGGTGATTAATTTGATAAGTAAATCATCAAAAGTAATAGTGCGAGTAGTTTTGTTTCTTTCTCATCAAAATTACTAAGTCAAAGTCCCCAATAACAAGTTAGGTTAATTTATTATTTCTGATCCAGCACATTTATAAGAGGCATAATAATAAGAACCGATTTATGTTTTTTCTGTTTTGAGCATACACAAACACCTCGTAATATTAGCCTACAGGAAAGTAAGTCTCTAAATGTATCAACTGACCATTACCACAAAGATGATTTTAAATTTTGCTAGTGTTTTCAGCTCTCGTCATTATGCACTTCAACACTGATCAAAGGTTATAGTTTCCCATATTTCCCTTCTACAATGTTTGTCAGAAGTTACAAGCTGAAGTAAAGTGGGTAGGTTTTATCAATCACCATGTTACAAAAAAAACCTGCAGGCAATTTAAGAGTTCAAGATGGTGGGAATGAAAAATTCCTTTAAACACTTGTTAAAAGAAATATGTCAGCAGCACAGCTTTACATATTATTTTATTTATACTAAATAACTTATTTGTTTCGTGTACTTTTCTTCAGTATTTTAAATCTGTACATTCAGTTTCACTTTGTTGTGGTTTTGTATGGTGTTAAAATTTTTTGGACGACTTTTCTCAAGCAGGGCAACACGTGTAGATTGGGAAGCAGCTCTTGTGACTTCTTTGACGCACGTAAATTTTCAGATTACCCTATGCACACCCTATTGACTTTTTGTAATTGTCATATGTATGTACAGATACCGTAAAGTGGGTATTCTTTGCACCAGCATGGGTAACTTTGCACCACCAAAAATATTTGCTTCAATGTTGTTTGGTGAAATAAAGACACATCACGACTGGGTATTTAAAAAATTATAACATAATACCATTGAATACGATCACTTATCTTTCAACTATCAGCATAGAAAATATATTTCTTGGTGGTGCAAAGTATACCCAGTTTATGGTATGTGATGATTAAGGTGACAAATATTATTTAGCTAATTTTCAACATAGCCAAAACTGATCCAAGCAAAATTCATTAATAATTTTTGTTCAGCGGCACCTACCACATCTTAGTTGTCATTCAGCACAGTGATTTGATGGTTGTGTGTTTACTTAATGGATTATAATGTAGTGTTAGTGGAGTTACATGCAAAGAAAACTTGAAAACAATACATCATATTACCATAAATTTTTCTAGTAACTGACTCAGGCCATCGCAAAATATGAAACACAAGAGCCCTTACTGTCAGAAGTCATGTCATGAAAACATTCCAAAGATATGAATCAGCACTACTGAAAAACCCTGTTGCTGATTTCTGACAGCAAATCGGAAGTATTAAAACAATGTTTAGAAACACGTTACAGAAATTTTTACCGCACTGTAGTTACCTTACACTTGGTCAAAGTGTCATACTAACAAAATAAGGATAAAAATTTGCCAGTAAATTTTCAACACTATTGCTTGAAGGCAATGCAGTCAACTACAGTTGACAAAACACATTTGTGCAACAGTCCCTGTGTCTGAACAGTATCACTTAGCTCCATAATTTTGTAAAATGTGGTTGCAAGTAGTAATGGGCCACGCTTGCCACTTCATTACTAAATTCTTACGAAAAAGTATTTACCTATTTAAGTTATGTTTATGTTCCATTGGTCCAGATACCAAACATTTTTGGGAGACCACTCAAGATTTTATAGCTCAACTTTGAAAATAGCAGAAAAATACTCGCTTGTTTCTCTAGTACATAATTATATACGGACTCCGTGCTTTTGTGTGCAGCAGTTAACTGCCCTGAAATTGTCTTGTACATTACCTACAGCAAAAAAAAACTTTAATGAAGGTTCTCTTAACAGATATGTTACACATGACAGGCACATTATAACTGAAAATATTGTTGGTTTTACATATACTATTGAATCGGTGGAGATCAGCTATTGAATCAAGGAATTTTGGAATGTAAGTTATCAGATCACCGATTATTTGCACTGCCTATTTTAACAATCAATATTTTAAAAATAACCAAGAAATTTCCATATCATATCAAATCCTGAGTGTTCTCCCATACCCATGCATAAATATAACACAAATACCTGTGCTCCACAAATAAATTTTACATGTTGAAGACTTAACATACTTTTAAAAAATACAGTATGGTTATTTACAAACACTGTCAATTCATCACAAAATTTAATATCACCTAAAACAGAAACCCTGTTACATAAACACATAATTTAACATAGTTCCCTTAAAAAATAGCACTAAACACATCTCTAAATTACACATAACAACCACGTGAAATAATGGAAACATAAAAGGTAGCAGTATCATTGAGTTAACTGAACTAAACAACACCAACTGTCAATGTAGTGCTTAGCCAACTGCAATTTTAAAGTCCCGAAAGTATCTACACGTATAAGCTAGTTCCCCAAAACTGTGATGTGTCGAGATGAGCTGTAGCCAATCAAAACAGACATACTGGCAAGATTAACTGCTTTATACTGATTGGCTACAACCTATTGTGACATATCACATCCCAGTATTGGGTAACCGAGTGTAGCCATAAGGAGGGCAGGCTAGGACTGTGTGGTGAAATATTTTTGTGTAGGGTGAAAACATACGCGCAAGGATAGACACAAATCTGAAATGAGTATTTTACATACGTAAGCTGAAACAATTTTTATTTTATTAAGCATTTAACTTAAGTGTAGAAAAAATACCAAAACCACTATTCCACCAATAAATTAGCTAAACAGTGCATAAGCATCACCACTACTGTCAACTATAAAAAAATTGTAATAGGCTTACTCTATTCTGAAAAAAATTAATAAAATTGTTTCTATATCCCACATGCATGAAGAGGGACAGAGAAAAGACAGTGAAGTAAATATTTATTGAAAAAGCAACTTTCGTGTCATTCTCTACAGAATAATACATGGCATCGTATGTAGTCCAGTAGTCCCTATCATTGTATACTGCCACCAATAGCTTGCGCTCGTTGACTTCCATGTATTTTCAATGGTCTATGAAAACTGATAACATTAAACTAGCCAGCACCATGTCAATCTGGATAACTGATACTTAAGTTACTAGGACTTGAATATCACAGACCTACATACTGACATTGAAATAACATTACACACACTATGACATATGCAACTCAGTTCATCTAAAATATTTGTATATGTAAACAAAGAAAAGGTGGGAAACGGCAGCTAGCCTACTAATTACTAAAATATGTTGACAAAGATGCACAAGTACTTACAGAATCAGTACATACTTGCAGGTGGGAGAACACAACACACACATGGACAATACAATTTTTGCGCGGTTGCGGCGTTTCACTGGCCAGGCCATCTTCCTCGGGCAGCGAGTAATTAGACACTGCACTATGACATACCATGCGAAAAATGTGTTGTCCGCCTGTGTTTTGTGTTCTCCCACCTGCAAGTAGGCCTACTGATTCTGTAAGTACTTGTGAATCTCTGTCTACATGTTTTAATAATTTGTATATGTTGGTGTGAATAAGAAACAAAATTCTTGGCATGTATCAAAACAAGATGGTCATCTGCTGAAAAGATTACCTAAACCAACTTTCCACTATAACAACTATAGGCAAATACATAAATTTTTTAACTGCATTGTTTTTCTGGTAAATATCAAGAATCACCACCCATCGTATACCAACCAAACAATTCAATTTAGACATTTAGTTTATTTATGAAAAATGTTTCTATTTACTTTCTAAGTAGTCCTACGTAAAGAAATTTTTTTGTTAGGTTAGGGTTTCTTAGGTTAGTTTAGGTTATGTTAAGTTAGGTTAAAGTTAGATTAGGTTTAAGTTAATTTAGGTTGGTTAAGTAACCTAACTTTACCTAACCTAATGTTATGTTAGGTCAGGTCAGGTTACCTAAACTAACATAATCTAATGGTGTATTCCAATGGACTACACTGTGTGCGCACCTTAAACTGAAAAAGTGCGGCTGTCACGTGATTGCCCTCAAAAAGTTTGTATTGTTTATGCTCTAACAACTGGAACACGCCACACTTTCAGTTCAAAATATTGACAACAAATGATTTTGAACATAAAATTTTTCATAGCCAGACATTACTAAAAAGTAAAGTTATTCTTTCGCTAGTCTCTCTTTTTTGGCCAAGAACTGAATGTAGTTAAGTACTCACGAACCACTCGTCGTTACTAACCTTACCGACAATGTAATAACTAACATTATTATCAAGATAACTATATTTTAGCTATTTATTGATAGTATTTTATTATTAAAATGCCGGAGTGTCAATTCATTGCAGAAATAACACCATAATAATGATTTGCGTATTTTTTACATGTCTTTGCTATATTTGCATTCGGACAACCACACTGTCTCTAGAGCCAGTGCAATGAAACATGCCCGCGGTGCGCACCCAGGGAGTGCGGGTGGGGTCTGGAACACGCGGCACTGGCCCAGTGCGCACCGAGTTCAGTTATTGGAATATGCTACAACTTTAATGTAATTTAACTTAACCTAAACTAACCTAATCTAACCTAAAAAATTTTTATGTAGGACTACTTAGAATGTCACTAGAAAAATTTTCATCAATAAACTATATGTCTCAAAAGAATAGTTTGGCCGGTACACGATGAGTAGTGATTCTTGATATTTACAGTTTTTCTAACCCAATATTTCCATGTTACCGTAAAATGTCACATCAAGTTTGTCATTCCTATGTAATTCTTATATTATTCAACAATGCAAGAAACTAGAACAAAGCAGGTGATACAGCTTGCACATACAATATTTACTTCATAAGTACGAAACATACAATTTTTAAACAAAACATATAAAAGTTTAACAAACATATAAAAATCTTCTATCTTATACTAAAACATTATAATTTAGTATGTGCCAGCTGGTGGTCGAATAAAAAATTTGTCCTAGTAAAATAAAGCACAAGAGTGCTAATGCCTACCTAAGTTCAGCCATAAAATGTAAAACACAGTTCACAATGAAAATGGCTGTGAAATAATACATAAATGAAAATGTTTAAAACAGTTGTTTCATTTTAAAACCAAAATATTTATAATAATTTGTAGGCCTACACATGGATTAAAACAACAGTACTTATTAAAATTTCATCTGGAAAAAACTCATAAAGCTGTAACAAATTTTCTGTGTAAACATCATAATTTAAAATGATAAATATTAAATCTAGATTATTTAAAATCAATTTTAAAATTTTTTTTATACACCATACAAGTTTTGTCTAGTTTTAATCAAACGTGGTACTGACATAGAACACACACAATGGCTCAGACATTAACACACACAAATACCATTAAAAATGTTCAAATATTACGAAAAATGAAGTCCACTTACTATACTTGGTGTAACAAAATATTTCCTAATTTGCTAAACACTGTGATACAGCATTAACTACCTCACACAATTTGACCAGTACATAAACTTAAGTTAATGTGCAACAACACAGCATAAAATACTGGTGGTTTGTCGACTACACCATCTCACATCGTAGGTTTTCCTTAATAGAATGTACAGTACAGTATTGCAAGCAACGTGATCACAAACACACTTTGTACTTTACTGTATTACAACTATTTCCCGTGCCCTAATTCAATGTTTCAACACGAGTATAAAAACATTGACAAAGTGGTTAACCAGTGCCATGGCAATGTATCTGACATTACATAAAAACTTAGTCAAGCAAGTGATGGACTATCTGTTCCACTGCCACTCCCTGTCCCACTGGCCTCGCGTATAGAGAGATTCTGTCTTTTGGTGGATTTTGAAAGTGTTGCAACTTCTTTCTGCAAGTTCTTAATCTTCATGTGCAGCATCTCAACTTTACTATCGTGATCTTTCATAGTTGTTTTCATCTTGTTGCGTAGTTCATTTTCAACGGTAAAGTGTTTTGCTTTTAGTTCCGTTATCTGTTTGTCTTTTGTAAGGAGTTGCGAATCTTTCTGTCCCAACTGCTTTTGAAGTGACACAATCTGTTCTCTAAGATTAGTCATAGCCACAACATGATCCGATGAGTTGGGGTCGTGTATATCTGAACCTGCATTTTTCCTTACCTTATTTGGTGGACCACTTTCTGCACCATCTTGAGTTGGGGCAGGGTTACTCATTTTTGTTACATCAACTCGATGTGGACGTTTGTTGTGACTTTTGAGTTTGTCTTTAGCACTGCGCTGAGCAGCAAGTTTTAAATGAGCTCTCCGCTCTGCATCCGTTTGTTTGGTTTTGGCAAGAGCACGTTTGTATGACAGTGTACATAACCAACACAACAGCTTACCGTCAACTTTTTTATCTTCGTCCTTCCTGTCGAATGCACTTTTCTGCTTGCACTGCTCACAAGTTACTGGTGCGCCATACTTTTTCTCCGAATTGGTGCATCGCTGACATTTCGTGCCTATAAAAACAGCAATAATATTACAGTACTCACACGCAGATGGTTTCCCGAACTGTTTTACGTTAGCCTCACATTTTTTACAAATTGCGCTAGGACTTCCTTTGTTATTGGTCTGCTGAAATTCTGTTCTACAATAAGTACACTTGACAACAGGAAAAGATCCACGACACTCCTTGCACAGTTGCTGCCCCGATGATAATTCCTCGAACGGATGTCTTGAAAAGCACTTCGAACAAGCAAACAAAGCCGACATTCCTAATAAATTTTTACGATAGAACAATTTACTGAAAGTAAACTAGCAGGGCAGCAATGTTTTTACTAGTTACTACCAATAACGAATAATTTTCATGTCAGCCATCTTAACAACTGTCAACGGTAAAAAGTACCTGGTATCGTATCAGTAGTATGTAATTATGGTTCTGAAGTGCTGTAAGAATAAAAAATGCACAAATTCGCATGTTATACATGCAATTAAAGTATATGGCTAGGAGTATAAAGGTACCCGGTATTGCGAAGGTAAATACTTTTTGAGCGAAAACATTTTCTGTTTACGTTTGAGACGTTAGTGTGTATTTTTAAACTAATAATATTAAATTTTAAAATTTGTAATGGCACAACTTTAAATTGTACACTTTTACTTCAAGTTAACTTTTCAGAATACTTTTGGTTACGTTTTTAACGAGTTTTTGAATTACATGGCTGGTAGCTCTGTTGAAAACAGCTGACATACGTCAAAATGCCAAAAATGCTAACGGCTTGACGGCTGTGATAAATAAAAAAAATTTGCGGATATTTTTAAGTCTGAAAATAAAGTAATATCTTTCTCAGGAACTTAATAACGCATTTAACGTCGTGAAAGCTTTTAATGTCATACTTCCAAGCAGCGTGACATACATTAGGGGTCAAGAGTCGTTTACCTTATAGCAGTATGTAGGCTCTATAAAAAATTTGTATAAATGGGAGTATTTTGAAAGTAAGGAAGATATGTATTTAGGTGAGTTAATAATAATTTAACACACGAGTTGGGCTGCCGCCCGGTGGCGAGTCTTCTCCAAATTCAAACCTCTCCAACCTCCCCCCCCCCCTCCAAAAAAAATTCTTTCCCTTTCCCTAAGCAACGCCTCTGGCTCTCATAATACATTATATTCCCTGAGCCACCCTAACAAGCATAGATTGTCTACCTCACTGTGTTCTTCACACCCTCTGAATCGTCTCACTGTTGTTTCCTCTTCTAAGTTCTCTCCCTTATTTAGCTGGCAACCCAACCTCCTCCTCCATTTACCATCCTGTACATTTTCCATGCCATTCCCTTCACTATCAGTGAAAGTATAAAGTTCTCTTCCTCCTCCCCCTGTCTTCACCCACTTTGTTGGCCTTCTTTGTATGTTCTCTAACTTCTGCACCTCGACGTGGAGGTCCCATTTCTATTTCTATTTCTTCTGATGCAAGGGTACTTATATCTGCTGCCACTGCTCTCGCTTGCCCATCCCATCTGTACACCTGCTGACCAATCTTTTCCTTGTAAACCTCACTATCTTAATATTATGCAAATTTATCTTCATATTTTTCTCAAGATAAATTCAAGAATAGCTGCTAATAATATATCGGCCAAACTATTGATTTTACAAGCATAGTTTGCTAATGAAAACTGTATCTACAGTAGTTAGAAGTAGGCGTAGTCATACATAGAGAAAATTATGTTTTAAATTACTTCGAAATTGTATGTTTTTCATTAGGTTGAGTTTTCTGTTTTTCGTTATATTAGTGTCATTATACAATGAATAGTTACAGTAGTAAACAACAAAAGATTTATTTATTTATTTATTTCACCCAGAGGACTTGGTTACATCGAGCAGGGTGCTCACCAAGTATAGGGTTCGTCATATAATTCACAATATACATATACAATATTTACAATGCACATTACAAGGTAGGACCCTTATAACAATTACTATTTACAGACATACGACACTATTTATGCATACAGACTATATAATGGATATAGC